>JAOTRH010098854.1:0-48228 GCA_034768845.1 Heliamphora exappendiculata
TACCGTAAAATTAAGTTAGAATCGAGAACTGAATCGTTTGGAATGGTTTTCAAAAATTTTAATCTGAAATTGAGCCATGACAAATAAAAATCAGACTAGACAGTACGGATCGGACCGGACTGGACTGGAATATCGATTTTTTTGATTTTTTGTACAACCCTAGTTTGAATAGAATATTCTGAGAATTTATATTTTGATTTAACTTTTTAATTTTTTAAGTTTTTTTTTTACTTTTTTGCTAAATAGGTAACGTTGGCTTTTTAACATTTTTAGCAAAAAAGCCAAAAAGTCAAAAAGCTAAGGTTGCCAATCATGGCCTAAATGTGAGTTTTTAAGAAAAATTTAATAGGAGATACAATAATAATATAAATTAAGATAGAGTATCCTATGTGATGCATGATACATATATCTTGTTTCAATGAGAAACGTGTTAGTCTCAATGAGAAAAAAATGACTATCAATTACTCAGATAAAATGAAAACTTAGTTTTTGTGAGGAAAGATTTTCAAAGTTATTTTAGAAGAAAACGGTGTGAGAGATTGAAGATCATGAGAATTGATAGAGTTTTCATATTTTTGTCTTTTTAATTTTTTTTAAATTTATAATTTTTTAAGATATGGGAAAGAGATATTAGTAAGTTGTAATTATTTCTTTCTCTTAATTTACGTAGGCCAGACATCACTATAATTCAATGCTTGACACACGCTTGAGGAAGCTGCAAGATATGAGGAGATACCTCAGGAAAACAACGAAGGAAGGAAATAATAGTAAGAAAGGGAGAAAGGATGAATCTGCTCGGTCTAAGAGGTCCCATTAGTTTTGCCCGCGCAAACTCCATATAATCTCCATTTAGCACTAACAAGGCCGATGACAAGATCCCAATCAAGTACACTATTATCTTAAGAGTGCCCAGAGTGTCAGTATAATGCATCTTGGCTGGAAGAACCCTGGAGATGTAAAAAGTGGTCATAGCCGTATGACTGCCTAACCACTCTCTCCCTCAAGTACCACTCCCTGCAGAACAGCCCCTCAAACCGCACTGCCGTCACAGCAACTCCCCTGCTCCTCATGAACTCTTCCCCTGCTCACTCCTTTATTCGTGGCCATACTTCCCACTTCACCTGCAAATATGTATTTTGTTAGTGGAATAAAACATATATGAGAAGAAGATCGAAAGAGATAAGAAGAAAAGGTTACCTGCTCCGGCGCGAATCTGTCAAGAAAAAAGCCAGTATCTGTCATAGTCTTTCTCGCGTATAAGTTGTCTTTTAACCTCCCAAACTCTCTAGTATTCGGCGAAGCTCGTCTCCTCAAAAACTCGGGTGACAGCCTTTATGTAGCCGTAAAGTGTCACTAATGTTGCGCCACCCCAATCAAAGAATCCAATCTTGTCCACATGGAGCATCACCCTCAAATAATGCAGATGGATGGTTTCTCCTTATTGTAGAATAAAAAGATACCGAAGATGTAGAGAAGAAACTCCTGAGCAACCGACTCATAGTCCTGGGCCTCTATGCAGTCAAAGTGATGATAATGCTTATAGAATCATGAATACTAAATCTGAATTGCATCCATCATTAGTGAAACAGTGCCTAGAAAGTATGTAAGTGCCTTCGGACATAGATGAGCATTTGGATCAAATGTGATAGGGTCACCACCCACTTAGATCCCCTTGATCATGGCAAAATCTAGTGGGGTCAAGGTTACCTCAAAGCTTGTGAAATAGTGTTGGTGGTATCCCACCACCTTTTGCCATTGCCGTCATCTGAACCTGGTTGTTGCTGGTGACATCCAATAATGTGATGAACCTCCTAAAACCTATCTTGTCTACGATCTCATGACTCCGTACAGAAAGTGCCTAGTATCACTTTAATGCCTGACTAAAACATCTAAAGCCTCTTATATACGCCCCCTTTTGGAAAGGAGAAACATCAATTGATTAGTTGCAACACAAGTAGAATGAAAAAGAAAAAGACAATGATAGAGCGAGTAAAGAAATAGAGATACGATACGCCAAAACTAAATGAGGCAGAAGTGCAATAAAAACATAATAACAACTCATGAAAATGGAAACAAAATCCAACCTAGTGGCTGTGTAAGTGCCTTCGAACACCTATGAGCGTTTGGATCAAATGTGATAGGGTTATCACCCACTTGGTTCCCCGTGATCATAGAAAAATCTAATGGGGTCAAGATTGCCTCAAAGCTAGTGAAATGAAAGGTTGGCTGTATCCCACCATCTTTTTGCTATCGCCGTCATTTGAACCCGGTTGTTGCTTGTGGCATCTAGTAATGGGATGAACCTACCAAAACCTACCCTATTTACGATTTCGCAGCTCCATATAGAAAGGGCTTAGTACCACCCTAATGCCTGACTAAAACGTCTAAAGCCTCTAATATACTCCCCCTTATGGAAAGGAGAAACATCAGTTGATTAGTTTTGCAACACAAGTAGAATGAAAAAAGAAAAGACAACAATAGAACAAGTAAAGAAATAAAGGTACGATATGTCAAAACTAAATGATGCAAAAGTGTAATAGAAACACAATAACAAGCCATGAAAATGGAAAGAAAATCCAACCTAGGAACATGTGAAATAGTGGCTAGGTTTCGAACATAAAAAATCTAATATGGGAACAGGTGAAACAGTACTGTTAGGTCTTTGAACATTAGAAGTCTAACCTAAGAACATGTGAAATAGTGTCTAGGCCTCAAGTTTTAGCAACCAAAACCTAAGGAAAATGTGACATAGTGTCTAGATGTCAAATGTTAAAAAGACGTAAACACGACATTTGGATCGCACTAAATTAAGAAGACTCAAATTTAGGGTCGTGAAAAGGTGTCAAAAGTCAAATGGTTGTAAATTAGCGCTTAGTGTCACGTAAAGCCCTAATTCACATAAAACCACAACCTAGAAACAAAATGGTAGGTTTAAAACCCTAGTGTCATGTAATCACAAACTGGGGGGAAAATGGTAGATTTAAAGCCCTAGTGTCCTAGTTCATGTAAAACCACAACCTAGGGGCCAAATGGTAGGTTTAAAATTATAGTTCATATAAAGCGACAACCTAAGGGGCAGAATGAGAAGTTTAAAATGTTTTCATAAAAAAATAGCATTCTTAGGAAACAAAAATGAGAAAACACAATCTAGAAGTACATGAGACAACACCTAGATTCAAAATTTCAACATGGTTCACCCAAATTAACACAAAAGGCATGAACAGAATAAATTCAACACCTTTTTCACTTTTTCATTCAATGTTTGTTATGCAAATCCTCTAAGCGTTATAGTCCTACCCTGTGTATGCCATCTAAATTGAGATGTTTTAAGCTTTGTTTTTGTTCCAATCAAACCCGAGATGTTTTTAGCAGTTCATAAACAAAGAATCAAGTCAATTGTTCTTCATGTAAGATACTTGGAAGAGGAGGAAAAAGCATACGACATGGTTAGAACTGAGATATGCGTTATGGGATCGAGAAGAAGAATCTCTAGCACCACCACCTCATTCTTGGGATGTGCTTCACACAAAATTGAGATGACAAAAAGAAAACAATAATAGCTACACGGCTATTAGGTCCAAAGGTTCTTTCTTAACTATTAGCCCAATGATTTTTTATTTTGATTTTAATGATTTTAATAATTTATTTTTTAAGAATAAATTCATTTAAAAGGATAATATTTTATATTATTAAAATAAAAGTGTTAACACATTTTAAACATTTGAGTTGACATATTTAGCCAAAACAAATGACCCAACTCTCAAAAGAATTAAAACACTTAAGTATTCTTGAAAGAGAATATTGTGTGTTAAACCCAATTGAAAATTAAGTCAAATACTTTTAAGGCAAAATATACTTGAAGCATATCAAGTGTGTTAACACTTTTGAATAAATAGTTTGACACCCTAACAGTTTTATAAAGTTACTTTCAAGTATCAATGTTTAGTGTCAACACAAATAAGTTTTGTGTCAATACAAAAGAGCCGAAGCTCTAAGGACTCAAAATGAGTTGACACAAACACAAAAGTGTTTCTCACTTTTGGTATCCGAAAATTTGGGTCGACACAAAAGAACTGAGGCCACTGCAAATTTTGGATGTCGACACAAAATAGAAGATGAGTCGACACAAAAGTTCCAAGTCTGCCTGAAAAATTTTGGTGTCGACACCAAAGTCCAAATGTGTCGACACAAATATATCGAGGGTTCCAACAGAATTTAGTGTCAACACCAAAGAAAAATTGAGTCGACACAAAGTGCCTCCTCTCGGATGCCGAAGCTCAATTGAGTCGACACCAAACCCAAAGGTGTCGATAATGTGGTGTTGGTGAGGAAGTTTGCTGAATTTGTGTTGACACCTCAGAAGAATTGTGTCGACCCAGTCACTTGAAGATCCCTGCCCTAGACAATTTATGTCCACACCAGCGACGCAGATTCAAATTCGCAATAGATTTCAGCGGTTGGATTTTTAGCATTTAATGCCCTCACCTACCTCCAACGGTCATGAATGCACAAGAGCTTATATAAGGAGTAACTTCTCAGCATTTAATCTCTCTGGAGACTTACAATAACTGTTTTATTGCTTAAATTAAACTCAAAATCCTCAATCTCACATTTATTGTTGAAGCTCCAGCTCTTGCTCTTTATCTCTCTTTACCTTCTCATTTATTGTAAATCAATTTCTGTAAAGAGAGTGAGTATTTTTCATTAATACTCTTTATTTATTGTATTCAAGGGTGAGCCACCCTTTATCGTTTGAGTGAGTGAGTCAATCTCATTAAATAAAAGTTTAAAAGAGATTAGAAGAAAATAGAAAATTATTTTCATAGGATCTTTTTGAAATGGTGTTAGGCTTTTGAATGTGCCCGTAAATATTTGGATAGCTCAAGCGAAGTCTTGGAGTTGTAAAGGCTTGGAATGCACCCGTGAAGCATTCTCTATAGTGAAAATACTAAAGGGGTAACTTGAGGAGTAGACGTAGGCTTAGAAGAAGCTGAACCACTATAAAATCCTTGGTGTCTGGTTCTATATCTCTATCCCTAACCTTTTTAATATTTTATTGCTTTGATTCTTGCTTGTTTTGTTATATTTGTTTGCAATTTTAAAAGGTTTTCTAAAAAGTTTTTTAAATATTATTTTATTTTTTTAAGATTCGATTCATCCCCTCTTGGGTTTCCTAGAGCTAACAATTTGTATCAGAGCTTAGGCTCTTATTTTTTACTTAACCGTCTAAGAGTGTTTATGACAACTACTAGCATCGAACCTATCAAATCCGAAGGTCAGTCGACCGATAGACCTCCCTTGTTCAATAGAACAAATTACAATTATTAGAAGGCTATAATGAGAACCTACATTCAAGCCGTAAACTATAACCTTTGGCGGGTTATTATCAATGAACCCAAAAGACCTACCAAAATCGTTGAAAGGGCTTTCATCTCGAAACCTGAGGCTGAATGGACTGAAAATGATATTAAAGAAATTCAAAAGAATGCTAAAATCATGAATCTTCTATATTGCTCACTTGACCCAAATGAGTTCAATAGGATCTCTACATGTGACACCGCAAAAGAAATATGGGATAGACTCAAAATTACCCATGAGGGTACAAACCAAGTGAAAAGTCCAAAATTAGTCTGCTTGTGCATAACTATGAATTATTCAAAATAAAGCATGATGAAACCATTTCTGATATGTTTACTCGTTTCACTGATATTATTAATGGACTAAAATCTCTTGGCAAGATTTATACAAATGCAAAAATTGTGAAAAAAATTCTTAGGTGTATGCCTAAGAGTTGGGAAGCTAAGGTCACAGTAATTCAAGAAGCCAAAGACCTCAACACGCTCAGTTTAGAAGAATTCTTTGGTCCTCTCATGACTCATGAGATGAACATAAAGATGAACAATGAGGATGACAACAACAAAAAAATGCATTGCCTTCAAGTCCTCAACTCATGATGAAGAATCCGAGAAAGATTACTCAAGTAATAAGAATGAAGACATGGCCCTCATCACAAATAAATTCAAAAGGTTTCTTAGAAATAAGAAACAATGAGGAAAAAAATTCTTCAAGAAGAACACTGAGGTGAGCCTACCAAATTCAAAGTGACTCTAGCAAATTCAAGAATGATTTCAAGAAAGAAGAAATCATCTGCTATGAGTGTAAAAAGCCTAGATACGTCAAAACTGAATATCCTCTGCTCAAAAAGAAATTCAAAAATGGCTTTAAGAAAATCATGATAGCTGCATGGGGTGAGAGTGATGACAGCAACTCTGAGGATGAAAAGAAAAAAAACAAAGTAGCAAATCTATGCCTCATGGCTAGAGAAGAGATGAGGTAATCCCTGACCCTTTCTCCTTAGATGAATTGCAAAGTGCATTTGAAGATTTGCATGATGAATTGAGAAAAAATTGGTGCAAAAAATTTTATTTTGAAAAAGTTAGTTCTTTCCTTGTCAACTAAAATTAAAATTTTAAAAAGTGAAAAATCTATTTTATCAAAATAAGTTTCTATTTTGAAGGATGAAAACAAAGTTTTGAGTGAAAAGATTGATGACCTTACAAAAATCGTTTACAAGATCACTCAAGAAAAGAACAACTTAGATAAACTTCTTAGCATGCAAAAATGTGTCTTTGACAAAGCTAGGATCGAGTATTAACCCAAGAAAAAATAAAAGTTCTTAAGCAATATTTTTATCAAAGCATTCTCTAATCATACAAATGCCACTTGCTTGCATTGCTATGAGCATGTACATATTGTTATACACTGTCCACGTAGAAATCTGTCAAATAATTATGTTAAGAAAGTTTAGATTCCTAAAAGAACATATCCTCAAGGAACTAACACTAAAGGACTTAAGAAAATTTAGGTATCAAAAATTAAAATTTGATTCTCTTTGCAGGTGTGTCTCAAATCCTCATTCAAGGAAGGGATGTGATTTCTCGATAGTGCTTGTTCAAGACACATGACAGGCGACCAATTGGTGTTTACATCTCTCAAACCAAAAGATGGTGGATTTGGGACTTTTGGAGACAATAGCAAATGAAAAATCATAAGAATTGGATGTATTAGTAAAATTCTTTCCCCTTCTATTGAAAATATTTTGCTTGTTGATAGTTTAAAGCATAACCTTTTTAGCATAAGCTAACTTTGTGACAAAGACCACAACATTGTCTTTGATCATGCTAAGTGTATTATTGAAGATTCAACCAATAACAAAGTTATCTTTGAAGGTCAAAGATATGAAAATGTTTATACGTTTACTCTCAATGATCTTTCTAAGAATGACACCAAGTGTTTAGTCGCCTTGAGTAATAATAGTTGATTGTGGTATAGAAGATTTGGACATGCACACATGAATTTAATTTCTAAACTTTTAAAAAAAGAATTAGTGATTGGTTTATCCCAAATCAAATTTAAAAAAGACAAAGTATGTGATGTATGTCAACAAGGAAAACAAGTTTAAAGTTCTTTTTATTTCAAAAAAGAGATTTCAACTTCTAGGCCCCAACAACTATTACACATGGACTTATTTGGTCTAACAAAGACTTTAAGCCTTAGAGGCAAGAGATATGCATTTGTTATTATTGATGACTTCTCTAGATACACTTGAGTGCTATTCTTTACTCATAAGGATGAAGCATTTGTATCTTTTACAAAATTGTATCGGAGAGGTCAAAATAAAAAAGATTTTCAAATCACAAGTATCCGAAGTGATCATGGTAGAGAATTTGAAATCAAAGATTTTGATAAATTTTGTGATGAAAATAGTATTAATCATAACTTCTCTACTCCTAAAACCTCTCAACAAAATAGAGTTGTTGAGAGGAAAAATAGGACATTAGAAGAAATAGCTAGAATCAAGTTTTGTGAAAATAATCTACCAATATACTTTTAGACCGAGGCTGTAAATACCACTTGTTTTATCATAAACAAAGCTAAGATAAGAGCTTCTCTCAAGAAAACCCCAAATGAGCTATAGAATGGAAAAAAATCTAACATCAATTATTTTCGCGTCTTTGGGTGCAAATATTTTGTTTTGAACAACAACAAAGAACTTTTGGACAAGTTCGACGCAAAATCCGATGAAGGTATTTTTTAGGATATTGTATATCTAGGAAAGCGTATAGAGTTTTCAACAAAAGGACCCTAGTTGTTGAAGAGTCTATACATGTTATTTTTTATGAAGCTAACTTTGGTTCTTCAAAGAATTTTCGTAAAGATAACTTGTTAAATATAAAAAAAAGTGTTGAAAATATCTTCATCAAAGAAAAAGAAGAGTCAAATCAAGAGAAAGCTTCAAATTCTCAACAAAATGCAGTTCAACAGGTTGCTAAATCTTCAAATTTAGAAAATTTAGATTTACCTAAAGAGTGGAGGTATGCCCATGGTCACCCAAAAGATCTTATCATTAGTGATCCATCGCAAGGTATCAAAACTCAATCCTCTTTACATAATGTTTGTGGTAATTTAGCATTTTTCTTTTCAAACTGAACCAAAATATTTTGAGGAAGTCGAAAATAATGAGTTTTGGATCTTGGTTATGCAAGAAGAGCTTAATCAATTTGAAAGAAATAAGGTTTGGACTTTAGTCCCAAGACCTAAATAACACTCCATCATTGATAAAAAATAAATTTTAAAAATAAAATGGATGAGAATAGAGTAGTTCTTAGGAACAAAGCTTGATTGGTAGCCTAAGATTACAATCAAGAAGAAGGTATTGATTTTGATGAGAGTTTTTCTCTTGTGGCTAGGCTCGAAGCCATTAGGATATTGCTTACTTTTGCATGCTTTAAAAACTTCAAACTCTATCAAATGGATGTCAAAAGTGCCTTTTTAAGTGGTTTTATCTCGGAGGAGATTTTAGTGAAACAACCTCCTGGTTTTGAAAATTTAGATTTTTCAAACCATGTTTACAAACTCACCAAGGCTCTCTACGGTTTAAAACAAGTACCTAGAGCTTGGCATGAAAGGCTAAGAAAATTCTTGATTGAAAATAAGTTTTCAAGAGAAAAAGTAGATACCACTCTTTTCATTAAGTTTCAAAGAAATGACATGCTAGTTGTACAAATTTATGTAGATGATATTATTTTTTGTGCAACTAACGAATCTCTTTGCAAGGACTTTGCTAAGTGTATGCATGGAGAATTCGAGATGAGCATGATAGGTGAGCTCAACTATTTTTTTAGATTCCAAATTAAACAAACTCAAGAAGGAATCTACATCAATCAAGCTAAGTATATACAGGACATATTGAAGAGGTTCGACATGCAAAAGGCTAAACCCATGGAAACTCCAATGTGTCCTACAACAAAACTTGACAAAGATGAAAATAGCATAGCAGTGGATGAAGAGCGTTATAGAGGTATGATTGGATCTCTCTTATTGTAACACCCTGACTTTCATATGGCAACGATATTATTCGATTTGGGCAAAAGTCCTCACAGTTTTGTTCTTTATAGGGGGTCACCCATCCTTGCATTGGTCCCGTCCAAGTACGCTTAACTGCGAAGTTCTGTTAGGGTCTCTACCATATGGGAAAAGGCCTCGTTGAATGTAAGGGTCCAAAATTTTTCTTTTATAGCCCAAGAACTCCCTCTCCCTTTTCGATGTGGAATACCAAGATATCACAATCCACCCATTTAGGGCTGCACGTCCTCATGCAGTAGCCTGCCAGTCCTTATCGACCCGCCCACTTAGCAGCCTACCCACGTGTGACGCGAGACGGAAGGGGCCCACACTCGGAGGTGAGGAGAGTCGGCTCTAATACCATCTGTAACACCTTGACCCTTCACATGGCAATGATATTGTCTGTTTTAGGTAAAAGCCCTCACAATTTTGTTCTTCCTAGGGGGTCACCTATCCTTGCATTGCTCCCGCCCAAGCACGCTTAATTTCAGAGTTCTGTTAGGGTCTCTACCACTTAGAAAAATACCTCGTTGATTGTAAGGGTTTAAGATTTTCTTTTAAAGTCCAGGAACTCCTTTTTTCTTTCCGACGTGTGATATTAGGATATCACACTTATAGTAGACTGCTAATCATCTGCATATTATGTTTAGTGTTTACATATGTGTTAGATTTTAATCAAATATAAAAGAATCACATATGACCGCTGTTAGAAGTATCTTTAGATATCTTTTAGATACACAAAACCTAAGATTATTTTATCCTAGAGGAATAGTTTTTGAGTTATTTAGCTATTCAGATGCTGATTTTGTCGGATGCAAAGTAGATAGAAAAAGAACAAGTGAAACTTGTTAATTCCCAAGACAGTCACTAATCTCTTGGTTTAGTAAGAAACAAAACTTAGTGGCCTTATCTACAGCCGAGGCCGAGTGCATTGCAGCTGGAAGCTGTTGTGCACAAATTTTTTGGATAAAACAACAATTAGAGGATTATGATTTTTATTTAGATCATATCCCTATAAAATGTGATAACACTAGTACAATTAATATATCCAAAAATCTAATACAACATTCAAGAACCAAACATATAGAGACTAGACATCATTTGATAAGAGATCATGTGCAAAAAGGTAATATCGAACTTGAATTTATAAGCATAGATTACCAATTAGTGGATATTTTCACAAAATCCTTAAATAAAGAAAGAATATGCTATATAAGAAGAGAACTTGGTATGTATGTGCTCCCAATACATGATTAATATGCCATACTAACCATGTCTTTTCATTGCATCTCAATGCTTTTGATATTCTTTCTTGATATGTGAAAATAAGTCGACACCACTTGAAAAAGTGTCGACACAATTGTGTTGTGTTGACCCAAAGCTGTATAGAAGTGGCACTTCCAGAAAAGTGTCAACCCCTTACTATATAGTGTCGACCCATTTCTGTTCCCTAACTCTCAATATTTTTGTGCCGACACAAAGTTTAATCGCATCGACCCAAATAGCTGAATGTGTCGACACATTTTGAAACAGTGTCAACACCATTCCCTATTTCGTATAACCACATTTTTGCAAAGAAAAGTGTCGACACAAATGTCATATGTGTCGACACAAATCTTTATGTCTATATATAGAGGCATTGGTCCCTCAACCGTCACATTGTTTCCCTCTCTCTCTCTCTAAAATTGTTCATCTCTTGCTTTTTTCTTTAAAAAATTAGTGTCGACTCCTCATCTCCTTCTTCCTTCGATTCTCAAATTCAACCCAAATCTATCACAATGCCACGAAGAACTATGGAAAAAAGGGGCAAAATAGATCGGAGAAGGAAGCTCCTCAAGCCCTAGAACGTCGAAGAAGAAGAAGACAACAATGGGTCCAACGACGGCGATGGCTCCTGAATCGGTTGCAATGACCAAGATAATAAATTTCAAAACCCCCAAAATTCGTCAACTATATTTTGCATCTTTTGTGAATCGAAAAGTCATTGCTGGCCGTAGTATAGATTTTTCCTTCTTTGACTCTATTGAAATGAGATTCAAGGATCTCTTTTCAAGTTTTCGGTAGGAAAGACTCCTACAACTTCGCGAACCCCATTATCTCATACTTGTAAAATCTTTTTATACTCACTTTCACATTTTACTGATTCCATCCACCACCATTACCACATGGGTAAATGGTGTAGACATTCTTTTGACCCCACCAACCCTCAATGAAATTCTTGGCATTCTAGAAGACGAACTTTGTGTTCCCTATAACAAATAAACCCATTGATCTTGAAGGTTTTTCTTTTTCTGAAGCTGTAAAAAATATTTTTGAAGTTAACGAAATAGACCCTGCCAAGCCCCTACAGACTAATTCACTCAAGCTAGAGATGCGCTTATTGCATCATATGGTGAATTATATTTTCCTACCACAAATGAAAAAATTTAGAGATGTTGTATAAATGCATGTTTTTATAATGTGGTGTATTTTTGAATAGAAGAGCCTTGACCTAGGCTTTTTATTCATTTCTCATATGTTGCGCTCTCAATCCATGTCCAACTTCTCTTTCCCTCACGGTATGTACTTGACCCGCGTGTTTTGCCACTTTGGCGTAAACATTTTCGCCGAAAAAATGGTACCCTTTTCAAAACATGATCTGTATGGTAGTTCCACTCTTAAACATATGAAAATTGCAAATGTTGATAGAGTTTGGACTACATCCCGACATGCTACCCCTTCCTCCACTTGAACTCCTCCTCCTCTGCCTCGTGATATATCTCCTATTCATGTTGATCTTGACTCACCTATCGCACCATGCGCTAGGCCAGGCCTCCCTAGTCCTTCTCATACTCCTCCTCCTCCGACTTCTGTTCATACTCCCTCTACTCCACCTACCTCTTCCTCTACTCCAATCTCTGTTGATCTATCGAAAGTAGTTTCCTTGATTCAAGCTTGATCCTTTTTCATGTCTTCCTTTTAGGCCAAAGTGGACCAAGACTTCTTTGATCTTAATCATACCATATCTGACCTTGCTGACAAAGTCAAAAGTCTTGACAAATCCAACTGCATCTTACGAAAAGAAGTTGAACGAGCCACTGATGCCGGAAGATCATTGTGTCGTACAATGGATGACAGCATTGTCTCCATTGTTAATGCGAACAATGCCATTCTTTGACAAATCAGAAAAGAATATGATGAAGCCGTGGTGATAGCTGTCCAAGAAAATGCAAAAAAGGTTGAAGAGCACCTCCAATGGATCAAACAGGCCTGGGCTACTCAGTTCAAGCCTAATGAGACAAAGGAAGAGAATGTTGCTTGACAAAAGCGTGAAGCAAATCTTGCATTGGCCACCAGATATGAAGCCATGACAGCTATTGAAGCCAAGGATGAAAGGGCTTGAGCTTCCAAGGAACGCGCCTCCGCAAGCAAACAAAAAGCTGAAGAGAAGAAAAAGTTCAAGCGATTCATGGATGATCAGTAGTTCTTTTTGATGTGTACAAAAGGGGAGATAGAAAACATTACCAAACTTTCATTTTTCTTGATTGAAGGAGAAGATGTAAAGGTTTAACATACATTTCTTATGTTTTTATGGTTTGGATAAATGTTTGTGGATGATGGTTTAAATTTCATGCTTATCAATCATTGTTAAATGTTTTGGATAAATATTTATATTTGTGTTTGAGCATAGCCAATTCTGTTCATATTTATATATGTGTTTGAATTTTTTTTTGGTAAATCACTTAGTACATATTGATTGTGTTGCACAAATTTTTAATAAATGGAGAATGCTTCTAGATTATTGTTACAAAATTAGATTAAAACTGTATGCTATCATGCTAATTGAATGCATGGCTTTTACGATTGTATTTTATGTTTAAGGCATATCGATAAGGGGATAACTTTTATTGAAAAATATTTTCAAATGTTTTCTAAAAAATATTGAAATGGTTGTAATTATCAAAAAAGGAAAGATTGTTGTCCCAATGGTTTTTATTTTGATTTTGATGATTTTAATAATTCATTTTCTAATAATATAAAAGGATAATATTTCATATTTTCAAAATGAAAGGGTTAATACATTTTGAATATTTGAGTTGACACTTTTAGCCAAAAAAATAACTCAACTTTCGAAAGAATTAAAACACTTAAGTATTCTTGAAAGAAAATATTTTGTGTTAAATCCAATTGAAAATTAAGTCAAACACTTTTAAAATAAAATTTACTTGAAGCATATCAAGTGTGTCAACACTTTTGAACAAATGGTTTGACACCCTAATAGTTTTATGAAGTGGCTTTTAGTTATCAAAGTTTAGTGTTAACACAAATAAGTTTTGTGTCAACACAAAAGAGCCGAAACTCTCAGGACTTAAAATGAGTCGACACAAATTGAATTTATGTCGACACAAAAGTGTTTCTCACTTTTAGTATTCAAAAATTTGGGTCGACACAAATAGAAAATGTGTTGACACAAAAGAACCAAGGTTACCTGCAGATTTTGGATGTCGACATAAAATAGAAGATGAGTCGACACAAAAGTCCCGAGCCCGGCTGAAGAATTTTGGTATTGATACCAAAGTCCAAACGTGTCGACGCAAATATACCGAGGGTTTCTGTAGAATTTAGTATCTACACTAAAGAAAAATTGAGTCGACACAAAGTGCCTCATCCCAGATGCTGAAGCTCAGTTGAGTCGACACTAAATCCAAATGTGTCGACACTGTGGTGTTGGTGAAGAAGTTTGCAGAATTCGTGTCGACACCTTAGAAGAACTGTGTCGACCCAATCACTTGAAGATTTCTGCCCTAGACAATTTGTGTCGACACCAAAGGCTTTTGTGTCGATACCTGCGACGTAGATTCAAATTCGTGGAAGATTTTAATAGTTAAATTTTTGGCATTTAATGCTCTCACCTACCTCCAACGGTCATGAATGCACAATAGCTTATGTAAGGAGTAATTTCTCAGCATTTAATCTCTCTGGAGACTTACAATCACTATTCTATTGCTAGAATCAAACTCAGAATTTTCAAGTTCACATTTATTGTTGAAGCTCCAGCTCTTTCTCCTCATCTCTCTTTACCTTCTCATTTATTGTAAATTAATTTCTGTAAAGAGAGTGGGTGTTTCCCATTAATACTCTTCATTTATTGTATTCAAGAGTGAGTCACTCTTTATCTTTTGAGTGAGTGAGTAAATCGTATCAAAGAAGAGTTCAAGAGAGATTAAAAGAAAATAGGAGATTATTTTCATAGGTTATTCTTGAAGCTGTAGGCTTTTGAATGTGTCCGTAAATATTCAGATAGCTCAAGCGAAGTCTTAAAGTTATAAAGACTTGGAATGCGCCCATGAAGCATTTTCTATAGTGAAAATACTAAAGGGGTAACTTGAGGAGTGGATGTAGGCTTGGAAGAAGCCGAATCACTATAAAATCCTTTGTGTTTATTTCTATCTCTCTCTATCCCTAACCTTTTTAATATTTGCATTAGTTTGAACCTTGCTTGTTTTGTTATATTTGTTTACAATTTTAAAAAGTTTTCTAAAAGGTTTTTAAATATTATTTTATTTTTTAAGACCCAAGTCACTTCCCTATTGGGTTGTCTAGAACTAACATTAACCTAGCTACAAAGATGGAACTCTATAATATTGAAAGATAAAATTTAGAACCTAAAAGGAAAAGAACATAGGAATTACTTGTTTTATAATCGAGTTGGACTGAAATAAAATTTGATTTATTCGAGCGATCGTGATTTGTTCTAACAACTTCAGACCAGATTAATCTCTTTGAATTAGCCAATCTTACAAGAACGATTAGATGAACAAGTTGGGAAGGGGTGATTCGCAGAGGTGCCCTTTGAATCCATATGCTTTTGGTTTAATATGGTATCAATAGCAATATTGGTTTTTCCATTTTGTCGGTCTGGTACGATTCAATTGAATATTTTGTTCATTTCGGTTTGATTGTATCATAGCTCTACAATTCGAATTAGGTTAGAAGAACAAAACACATTTTATTTTGCAAATCGACATATTTTGTTTGAACGGAACGAGAGGACCCTCGCCAGCTAGTCCATCTAAGTATCTCTCCGCTTTTACCTCTGTAGCTGCCTACTCCCCGGCTTGCTCTGTGTCTTCTGCTCACTCTGCTTGGACAACTAACTCTGCCAAATAATTAAAAACTGCCTCGAGGAGGGGCCAAGGATTAAGATTCCCTACAAGTAGTCGTATGAGCCTAACCCTCACCGCCACCAAGCACACCCATGAAAGATCTCCCCATGGATGAATCTTTTTTCAAAAAGTATTATCTTTGGTGTTTAATTGGCTTTCTCATCTAATGCCATAATCCAACTTTTACATGAGCCGAAGTTTTGTTGCCGAAAGTATGAAACCTATGAAGGTATATTTTTGGCAATGAATGTTTTTTGGCACTAAAAGTATTATACAAACTTTCAAGCTCCAAAACAGTATGATCGTCAAAAGTTCATAATATTTTATTACTTTTAACAACCTAAGTGTTTATGTCACACCGCCATACTCAAAGAAAAGGAAAAATCCATGAATAACTATGATACCAACCTCTTTTAAAGTTAAAACATCTTTCAAACGAAACGACCTTTAATATAAGAAATGAATATTTGAAAAGTAGACTTTCCGAGACCCAAATAGGGTTTGAAATGAAGGGGAAACACCGGTTTAAAAATAGAAGCAAAATAAGAAAAATCCAAATAATGCCCAGTAGATAGACCGCTCAATCAGTCCTGCGTCTCTTACAGCATCTTTGGCCTGTTTTAAAAAAACTACAACCAATAAAAGACAGCTCGAGCGGTCTGCTCCTGTATGTCTTTTCTCTTCTGAAAATCTTGAAGTCACAACCCTCACAAAACTAATATTTTGTAAAAGCAAGGGGTTTAAACGGGTTGTCGCCAAATTTGACAAGAAATTGTCACAAATGTCATATTTTTTGTGATGAATTAGGGTTTTTCGTCACACAATGTCAAATCTTTGGTGAGGAATTACATTTTTGTCAGCAGGTAGTTTCTGCGATGACCCCTTTAGAGACGAAATTGAATACAACACATTTTCGTCACAAAATGTATTAGTGATAAAATGACTATACTTACAGACAAAATCAATCCGTCATTAATAACTCAATTGTTGTAGTGCGAAGAGAGAGAAAGGGAGAGAGAGAGAGACGGAAAAATCAACGGAGCAGGGCTATCGCTGGAGCAGGGGGTGTGTTGCCGGCGTTGGTGGAGCGGCAGCGGTGCATGGCAGTGAGGTCGCGAGTGGGGCGCAGTGGGTTGGCGCCGGTTCTTCTCTCTCTCTTTCTCTTGTTATTTGGTAGCTTCTAATAACAGAAGCTTTCTTTTCCTTATTTCTTTCTCGCCCAGAACTTTTCTTTCCCTTTGATTGTTATTTGCTGAGAACGATTTATATGTATACTAATAATATGGACAATTTTCTCAGTCCCAGAAGCGGTTTGAGGATGAGGGTTGGAATCTGAGTATATCATTCCACCGATTTGGGGCCATTAGGGGGATTACTCATAAATAAATTGATACGTGGTCACTATTTTTTCAAAAATTTGTACTGTGTAAATTCTTCGATATAAAATTTTATTCTCGTAAATTTTTTTGAAAATAAATATAAAATTTTAATGTCGTTTTATAATTTACCGTTTAAACAAAATTTTAAAGAAAATTTTTGGAAGAAAATTTTTGGACTGTATGTATCGAAATTTTACAATTATGGGAAATTTGCGAATTTTTATTTTAATTTCTAATTTAAATTTTATTTATTAGTTTTTGTGAGGAATTTCATTTCAAATGTTTATACTAATTCGTATTTATTTATTTTGTTATGTTTGGTTACCAAATTTCACACAAAATCGACTGCCTCAGCCTCGCAGAAATCAGGAGGCACATGTACGAGAGATCTCCCAACCTCCATATTTGTTAAATCAAATAGCTGTACTGACCCAAAAATTGGATGCGCTCTTGTCTAGTGGTCAGAATCCATCACCAACTTCTCCATCCCTAACCTTTCAAGACGCGTGTGTATTGTGTGTCAGCTAGACCCACTTTGTCACTGTTGCGTTTCGATATTTTTTTAGATTTTGATTTCTTTTTCTCTTTTAAAATCGTAGAAAGAAATTTTTAGCATAAAATGTGACACATTTGAGGGTTTTAGTTTATTGGGCTATTAAATTTTCAGAAATTAGAATCACCATCTAACATTGAGTTTGGGTGTGTCACGTCACCTTTTAAAACCATTTGCAAAGCTAGCATAGTAAGGCTTGAAAATTAAGTTTTAAATTTTGAAAAATGCAAAAGAATGCCAATAGTTTTAGTTTGAAAAACAACATAATAGCCGGACCCAATTTAAAATGACTTCTGTTTTGATCTACGAATAAAATGAGAGATAGGTTTGGAGATTCATTTTTGCGAGTTGGGAATGTGTTAGACATCCAACATCGTCCTTTCAGTATTAATTCCCTTTTATTAATCTTTTTATTTAATAAATTATTTTAAATCTTTATGCATTTTTGAAATAGAAATGTATTTTTTGGGCATAATGTACTTTCATAGATTTTTTATGCATGTGAAGCAAGAGAGGTAGAAGAAAAGGGTGAAGAGAGAAAGCTATAAAAAAATTGGTTATTTTGTATTCTTTGTGGGAGCGGACTTGTGTATTTTTGTATGTTCTTGTGGTTATGACATATTTTTTAGGTAATATGGTTGTACTTGATCGAACTGTCTATGTAATCTCGGATAAGAATTAGGAGATTGTAATTCGTGCACAAATGCACTATTTGGTATGTGTGAGCACCTAGTGTGAGCACCTAAAATGACAAGAGGATGGATATACAGGTAAAACATTTTGATTTAGAAAATTTTTTTTTTTTAAGAAAAAAATAGCAGTTAAGAAAGTCATTATTTTGTGATAGAAAATAAAATTTAGTTGGTTGTTCATAAAAAAAACTGATTGAATGATATATATATATAGTCAATAGAACATGATAGTTTCTTGGTTGTTTAAAAGGAAAATCGATTGATTTCTTTTTATTTGATAAAAAAAAAATATTTGTTTGGTTATTAAAAGGAAACCTAGATAAAAGATTTTTTATTTTTTATTTTTTATTTTTTGAGTTGGAAATAACTTTTTCTTAGTTGTTACATAAAACCGGTTAAAAGGTTTATTTTTGTTTTGGTCGAAAAATTGTGTTTAGTGAATTGTTAAAATAAAATCCACAAAGAGTTCTATTGCCCAACTTATCACTCGAGGTTCATACCTTGAGTGAACCTCGAGTGATAAGTTGAAAAGGAAAAGTCCTATATTCGAAAACGAAAAGTATTTGATTTTATTATTTGAAATCAAATAATAAAAGGTTTGGCTTTTATTTATTTGAAAAGGAAAAGTATTTCATTTTATTATTATTTTTTTTTGGTTAAAAAATAATATACATATATATATATATATTAATTAGAACACAATATATTCTTTTTTTTAAAAGTTAGATAACAGTATATATCATTTTTTCGCTTAGAAAAAACAGTATTATTATATTTTTTTTAGTTAGAAAGCATTATTATTGTATATTTTTTTGGAAACAATTATATATATATATATTATTAGAAAATATTATATATATTTTTATTAGAAAACAATTTGTTTTATTTCTTGAAAAACAGTCTTTATTCTTTTTTTTTTTGAAAAATAGTATTATTCCCTTTGGTTGGGATAATTAATTATAAGTACTATATTATGATAATGTTATGGGATAGATCATAATTACTTTCAAAACATCCCAGAAAGTCCTATATTCGAAAATTTTCAAATTTAGAGACGAAAATACTCTTTTGCATATATGCAGATCAAATATGGTAATTTAAATTTTGAAATTCCATTTTTAACGCTAATGGATCATAAATTTAGTGTCTATTAAATATATTTTCATTTTAAACTTTTATATTGTCATTTATTCTTTTGCATGTTTATATATATATATATATATATATATATGTATACGGATTATATATATATTGTATTTTAAAATTTGAAATACCATATTTAACGCTAAGAGATTCTGTGTATATTAAAGTCATTTTGGTAACATTATAAATTTCTTTCTAAATTTTGGTAACGTTATAAGTTTCATTATGAACTATTCAATTCTGAACTTTTTCATTTTGAATTTTGGTAACGCCATAAGTTCGCAGTAACAGTACATCCCTAATATGAATTTGATTTCTTGCTATACAGTGAGAATATTTTAATGAGAATATTTTAATTACGGTACATTTTAATGAGAACATTTTTATTACGCACATTTTCACTGCGCTGCAGTCCTATTTAATAGTGTAATGACAAAATACAATTATGAATGTCACAGTTTAATGAGAATATTTTCATTATGAATGTCAATGAGAATACAATGAGAACATATTTTATTGAGAACATTCTTATGAGTTCTCATTGCAATATATTCTCATTTTTGTAATTTTCTCATATGAAAATACAGTGCAATCTTATAGAAATTTTTATTGTAACGGTTAATTTTTTGGATGATGACACATTACAATAGAAAATGAGAATATTCTCATTATAAAAATTCTCATTATACTACATTCTTATTTAATAATTTAATGACAAAATACGGTTATAATTGTCACAGTTTAATGAGAGCATTCTTATTATGAATGTCAACACACTACAATGAGAACACTTTCCATTAAGAATTCAGTAATGAAAATTTATCATTTCAGTCTGAGACGAAATAAATGAGAAAATTAAACATAATCTATGCACAGCGTGACAATCGGAGACAATAAAGGGTAAATATTATATAATGAGTTCAATGAAAACTCTCAATATGATTCAAAAAATGCAAAGAGGATGCTAAATGCCGAAATTATTGCACCTAGGGTTCACGAATGAAAGATGCAATATTCGATTCTCATTACTTATTCTTTAGAGTCATTCTCCGCCGTTTGATAGAGATGAATCGATGAGTTATTTCTGAAATAACGTCGTGAAGATCTTCAAGTCAATATATTCAAATATTGGGAAGTCAGTTGAGGCGCATATCCTTCCGTTTTGGCAAAAATTTTGGAATAATGGTCTCCAGGTTTGGGAGATTTGGAATAATGCGAATATGATCTTTAAAGTAAGAGTAATTTTAGTAAATAACAAGATAAAAAGATCTAATGAAATATATATTTTCTAATAAGACTTATCCAAAAATAGGCTAACAAAATAGAACATCTGACATGAGCTCTCTATTTCATTATTAGAAAACCAGTTATTATATATATATATATATAAACTTTATTACTAGAAAAAAAAACATTATATTTTTTAGAGAAATATTATTATTATTATTTTTATTAAATATTATTATTATTATTATTTTATTAGAAAACAATGTTATATGTTTTTTATTAGAAAAACAGATTTACGTTTTATTAGAAAAACAATTTAATTATTTAAAAAAAAAAACAGTTTTTATTTTTTATTAGAAATTTTTTAGAAGAATAGTGTTTATTTTTTTTAATTAAAAAGTAGTTTTATTATTTTTTTTAGAAAACTAGTGTTGTATTTTTATTAGAAAATAGTTTTATTATTATTTTCATTAGAAAAAAGTTTTCATTAGAAAAATAGTTCTTAATATTTTTATTAGAAAAAAAGTCTAATTATTATTATTTAGAGAAATAGTTTTTATTTTGTTATTAGAAAAGTATTTTTTATTTTTTAGAAAAAGTGTTGTATTTTTATTAGAAAGCAGTTTTTATTTTTTAATTAGAAAAACATTTCCTAATTTTTTATTAGAAAAACAGTTTTATTAATATTTTTTTAGAAAAATAGTTTTTTATTAGAAAAATAGTTTTATTTTTTTAGAAAAATAGTGTTTTATTTTTATTAGAAAACAGATTTATTGTTTTTATTGGAAAAACAGTTTTTATTTTTTCATTACAAAAACAGTTCTTAATCTTTAATTCAAAAAACAGTTTTATTATTATTTATTTTACAAAAACAGTTTTTATTCTTTATTATAAAAACAGTTTTATTACTTTATTTAGAATAACAATGTATATATTTTTAGTTAGAAAAGGTGTTATTTTTTTTATTATAGAAAGAGTGTTGTTTTATTTTTTTAGAAAACTGTTTTTATTAAAATTTTTAAACCGGTTGGGAAGAATAGAAATTTATTAAAATATATTTTTACTAACAAAATGATTTGTTAAAGGATAAAACAATTCATTATTTTTTTTCAAAAAAGCGGGCAGCATGATTTTGAATTAAAATGGATTTTCAAAGAATGATCTTAATTTCTATTTCTTCGGAATTTTGGGCAATATGACTGCGTGATTTTTGACTAAAACAATTTTTCAAAAAAGAAAACTTATTTATTTTTTATAATTTTGGACAGCGTAACAGCATGATTTTTAGTTTTTATGAATGCACGAGGATAGAATAAAGAGGTAGAGAGATACATAAATATTTGATATATTAGCTTAATCGGTCTATATCATGTTGATAGAAATTTAAATGACCGTAAAGTAAACAACGGTATTTAACTAATAGTGTGTGTATATATATATATATATACATGTAAAATCTAATCAATAAAAAAATGTGTAAATCATTTGTCAACGGCTAGTTTGGTGGCATGTTAATATAGTAATACATTAAGTTTTTATGCTCTCTAGACAAAAATCAAGCACCGTAACTAATGAGCTTTTAGCGAGTCATCCGCAGGCAAAGGTTCGGTTAAAGGGGGATAGGTATTTATTTTCTAACAGGGTATAATCTCAGCTTAAAAAGTGAAATCTGCACACAAAGTAGAAAAAAAAAAAAAGAAAAGAATGGGAGAGACAGAAGGGGGAACACCCAAGAACAACTTTAATGATTTTCTACCTTGTAAAGGGCCTCTGGAGTAAAAGGTTAGTTTTTTGTTTGCTTTGAAGGTTGATAGCGATCGTCACATAAGGAATTTTGGTATTAATTTGTTACGTTTTAAAATTTAAGATCACGTAAAAAGTTCACCAAACTATCATTTTGTAATAAGATAGAGTATTACCGATAAAACAATCATTCAAAAATAATTTAACTTTTAAAATTAAAAGAGTACTCAAGGTTCATCTCTAAGTGCAACAGGCATACCTGTTCATACATGTATAATTTACAGTTTCAAGGCTGGCTTACGAAACACACATTCAAGCACAGGCAACTCCTATAGGAATACATGTTTCTATAATAAATAAAAAAACTATATAACAGTTTTCCGTCACCACGGGCACATTTAGATCATCTCCACGTGATCATCAACACCAAAAAAAGGTTTTAACAAATCCTACTACATGAGTCGAAACCCAATAGAAAAAGACTATAATACAATAAAGTAGGATATGCAATCACATAACAAAACATAAAACCCCAAGTTTCCATCATGCCCATACGAGTCTCAAAAAGATTTTTCACTCGGTTGACACAACCGACCAACACGCACGCCATCACATAAATGTGATCTTACAAACTCGTGGTTTTAAAACATTAGATCCGATGCCGAACGAGCGGCATATAGACCCCGTCATGTTACTACCACCCGGCCACACGAGACTTGTAAAGTAACTGGACGCTCTATACCCTGACACGACCTGCTTTCAACAAAGGGCCGTCAATCTTTGTGGCCATGAGAGAAAATAAGGAGTTGATGCCGAAAGAGGCAAAGTTTAAAGGCTCAATATGGAAAAATGCCTCAACCCACGAAGAAAGGGGACCAACCATCTAAGTGAGAATAACAAAAAATGGGGCTTCCAGGGTTGTATTTATAAAGCATTGAAAGGCTAGAGATAAAAAAAGAAGCAAAAAGTACAATCAATGTGGCGACCGCCACCTTGGAGAAGGCGATCGCCAGCTTAAAAAGGCATCGTACAGTGACATTATCTCTTTGACCAGGTGACCGCCATGTTATCATTGGTGATCGCCATGTCAGTCTTAATGGAAGTGGCGACCACCATGTTGGATTGTGGCGACCACCATGTTGGATTATGGCGACCGCCATGTTAAAAGGTAGCAAGCATGTGTCAACTTGTGGTTTCTGCATTTTGTGTATATTTTTGACATTTGTATTGTTTATCCAAGATAGTTTGAGCAGCAAATAAAGAAAAACCATGCAAGAGATAAACATGTAAAGAAAAAATGGCACGAAAGCCCGAAAATATATGATAAAGATGACAGAATGTAACTTAGTGTAAACTGGGGCACCTAGGCCCAATAAACAATAATAGGGGCACGCAGGCCCGTAAATGTATCAAGTTGGGGCACGCAGGCCCAGAAAATAAAAAATGTATCTAAAAATAAAAGTGACTGGGGGGAGGCACTCTCTCTCTCTCCCTCTCTCTCACTAGTGCCTCTGGCAGAACCGGCAGGAAGAAAGACCGACCTCCTCCGAGCTGTCATCCTCAAAGAGTCTATCAAAATCGTCACTGTCATCGCTGCCAAAGGAGGAGGATACGACTCTAGATCGATTTCGAGCAGACGAAATGGATCCTTGAGGACGTGCTCGAGAAGTGGCACAAGACCCATGACCTCGTGCTAAAGACGGAACAGGAGCATGAGCAAAAGGCTGAGCAGGAGCCTGTGATGGTACCGTGCCGGTGGCAGCAACCGGTGCCTGAAAAAGAAGAGGCAAAAGTAAGAATAAAGTACAGTATAGAATGGAACGACGAGATCAAAAGGAAAATACTCACTGGTAGAGGGTCAATAGGGACCCTAGCTGCACGCAGAGCAGCATCATGCTGGCAAATGAGGTCCGCATACTGCTCAGCACCAGCATGTGACGGTTTAGCTAGGCCTGATCCACCTGCCCAAAGAAATGAAAAGCTAAGCAGTCTAAATAAAGGAAGAATAGGAAATGAAGCAGTGAAAAGAAGCAAACCTGAGCATGCACCGGTCGGAACTCTGGAGCAGGATGGACTTGGATAGGGATGTCGAAGGGATACCCAGAAATAAAGGCTGATATGGTCCAGGGCACCTCAACAGTCCCAGCCATAGCCGCTCCAGTAGCAATTGCTGCCCCAACAGCAGTAGCTTCAACTCCCGCAGAAGCAACAGCAGCACCGGCATCCGCAGCCTCCGGTGCTCGTCCCCTCCTCCTGCCACTTGGGGCAGCCGGGCAAGGTCCTAACGGGCCCAGTAAATATGCCTAGGTCCAGACAACATAGTCCCCCTCCTGTACCAACAGCTTCGCAGCATGCGTCCCTACCAGCTTCAAAAGAAGATCTACTTGGCTCAGATTATCGGTCCAGTGCATACAGGCTAGAGGGACCACTGGGATCCGGAAGTGATCCAGGCTGAGCGACTGGTGAACCACTCGCTCTCCTAGATAATACTCCCGTTCGAATGGACCCTACAGCATGATCCGTCTCGAAGTGAAATCCTAGTTGCGCATTAGGTCTGCGCCAGCCCCATCCTCTACCTCTCTTCAGACGTCCTAGTGAACCTACAGAGTACACTGAATAGTGCAGTATATGGTAACAACCAGTGTACAGTAATCAGTGTGTAGAGCAGAAGAAAACAGAAACAGTACAGTACAGTGAACAATATGAAACAGAAAGCAGTAAAATGATACCTGGTTAGGAGTTAGCCGGTCCACCGAGGCCCAAAACCGGTCGATGTCCTTCCCCCTTCCTTCTTCCCCTTCAGCCCTCGGGACCACCAGACTACACGGGGAATGACTGAAGGGTCTGCTGCAGAGTTCACTGGGACGTGAAGGGTGAGGAACTTATAGGTCCACAACTGCAAAGAAGAAGATGTTAGCAGGTAGATAATAACAGATGACAGAAATGAATGGAGAACTGCAGAAACTAAACCAAACCTCCCAAACCCTCAAGTATCCCCCGATGCTGAGCTCTTGGGGAGACCAAGTGAGAGTCCTCATAAAGCCATAGAGTGTGGTGAGAGCGGCTCCTCCCCAGTCAAAAGTAGCAACCCGATCAAGTCGAGCAAGTGCGCCCAGGTAATGTAAATGAACGGTGTTCTCCTTGTTCGAAAACAAGGAGGTACCAAACATATATACATCAGAAATCCCCAAGCGTCCCACTCGAAGTGGTGGGGCTCGTTGCAGTGGAAATGTCTAAACCTCTCGAAGAACCAGGTGTATCCAACCCGGTCTCTGTCCATCTGAGTGAGAACAGCTCTGAGGAAATATAGTAGCGCGTCGGTGGATCGAGTAACGGACGGGTCGAATGGAATAGGGGCTTCTCCCACTCGGATGCCGGTGATGAGAGAGAAATTGAGAGGCGTCAGAGTAGCCTCAAAAGTGGTAAAGTGGAAGGTATTAGTGACATCCCACCACTGCTCGGCCAGGGCTGTTAGCCAGACCCGGTCATTACTCGTCCTACCCAATAGGGGCATGAATCGAGCAAAATTGGAGGCATCGATGTACGGGCGGCTAGGACCAGGGAGGGTATCATACCACTCTTATATCTCTCCGGAGGCAGAACCTCCGAAGCCTCTGACATAATGACAGCATGAAAGAGAAGGAAAACAAGGGATACATAAAGAGCAGATCAAACACATGAAATATGCAGCAGATAACAAAATGAAATAAAAAAAATCCTAGGTTCGTGTGTAAGTGACGATCCTTCGGTTCTCTCAAACCCTAGAAAACTAGGCACTCTAAGCCCTGGTACACCAGATAAATCTTTCAAGCCCTAAAAAACTAGACACCCTAAGCCCTCGTACGCCAGACAAATCTCTCATGCCCTAGAAAAGTAGGCACCCTATGCCCTGGTGCGCTAGGTAAATCTTCATAACCCTAGGTTAGTGACGATCTTTTAATTTTTGCATGTCCTAGTAAAAGACTAGGAATCCTATGCCCTAGTACGCTAGACAAATCCTCATAACCCTAGGTTTGTGTGTAAGTGACGATCTTTTGATTTTTGCACGTTCTAGTAAAAGACTAGGAATCCTAAGCCCTGGTGCGCTAGGCAAATCCTCCTAAATCTAAGTTTGTGTGTAAGTGACGATCTTTTAATTTTTGCACGTCCTAGTAAAAGACTAGGAATCCTAAGCCCTGGTGCGCTAGGCAAATCCTCCTAAATCTAGGTTTGTGTGTAAGTGACGATACTTTGATTTTTGCACATCCTAGTAAAAGGTAAGGAATCCTAAGCCCTGGCAAGTTAGGCAATTCTCTATCATTTTGTGTTAATCATTCTTTCTAAAAAAATAAAAAATAAAAAAATATATTTTGTTAGTAAAAACGATTTCAATAAATAATGAATATTTCTTACTTTGTGTGTAGGGTTTTTAAATTTTTGTACTTAGAAATAATTTTCTTTAACCTAAGTATTTTTATTCCAAAAATAAATTTGCATTATAATTTGTTTCCAATAAAATTTAATTTTAAGTTGTAATTTGACTTTTAATTATTTTTATCCTGCGCCTCGTCCCGAATTTTTAGGTCTTAACTCCTATTAATTCGTGGTTTTCTCTTGGTAAACTAAATTGACTCTTCGGTCCTCCTCATGACCTTAAACTGACTCTTCGGTCCTCCACATGACCCTAAACTAACTCATCGGTCCTTCTCATGATCCTAAACTGACTCGTCGGTCCTCCTCATAACCCTAAACTGACTCGTCGGTCTTTCTCATGACTCTAAAACTGACTCCTCGTAGCCCTAAAACTGACTCTTCGGTCCTCTTCATGAACCTAAATTGACTCGTCGGACCTCCTCATTACCCTAAAACTGACTCTTCAGTCCTTCTCACGGCTTTAAACTGACTCGTCGATCCTCCTCACGGCCCTAAACTAATTCGTCGATCCTACTCATGACCCTAAACTGACTTGTCGGTCCTCCTTGTGATGACCCATTGGTCCTTTCACGACCTAAAACTGATTGATTTTTTTTCTCGATCTGTGTTATGACCTCAGAACTTTCTTGCATTGTACATGTTTTACATTACAAATGTACCTATCAAGCATCATAATTAACCTTATTTTACATCCTTGCATTTTGCTCCAGGAACTACGTTTGGTCTGATCCCTAGCAAAGGGGTACGTAAACAGCTCAATGGAAATTCGAGTACGACCAACATCATATGCATGCTTTTGTGTTTGTGGCCTAAGATTGACATCTCAGTCAAATGACTATTGTCTCTGGATATTTGATATAACCTGTATCACGTGTTGCTATGCAAGTTATATCAAAGAGGGGCAATTGTAGACACCCCAATTTGACCCCGCCTATTCTTAGGTGAATCCGGTGATGAAAACTGTTGGAACGGTGCTTCAATTTGATTTTCGAGAAGTGATTCAAGCTCTGTATTTGAACCCAAAACCTTCAAACCAATGAAATTATGTCGAAACACCAATAACTTGTTATGCAAGTCATTCCCAATGTGGCGACCGCGGTGTTCATTGTGGCGACCGTCAATAGAATCTCTTGGAAACCCTAGCCAAAAGTGGCGACCGCCAACTTGTATTGTGGCGACCGCCAATAGAACTTTGTGGAACCTTTTTTAGACATGGCGACCACTACCTCCAACTTGGCGACCGTCCACTCCAAATGGCCTGACATATCCCAAAATGTGGTAGCATCTCATTGGTTGAAGAACTCTATAAATACCGTACTCCCTGGTACGTTTTGAGGACAAAATTTTAGTGAGAGAAGCTCTACCGAGTCGCCGAGCAATCCGAGCCCCGATGCCGAAACCTTGCCGAAGTACCGAGAGTCGAACCTCCGATACTAAAATCCTTGTTTAAATCATCATCCAAGGATTGGATCATTAGAGCACATTTCCCGACTTGAGAATTCCTTAGCAATCCAGGTATCTCGTTTGGATCCCCAGTCCTTCTAACTCTAATATCTCTTTTGGAGTGATCGGGTTATATTCAATTTCAATTCACATTTTCTTTTCATTTGCATAATTAATCTTATTTGCTTACTTTCTCTAATTCTTTAGTTATTAATTTTCTCACATTTCACACTTAACAACACATTATTACTTTTCTATTAATTCATTAAATAGTGCTAACATAATTTAACAATACGACTAAATAATGCCGTTATTGTTATAATACAAACATTTACATATATATTGTTGTAATTGTTAATACTACATCCATTTAATGCTAATTTTTCTTTTAATGTTAGCTTAATATTTTTTTACTAGTACCTTATTTCTTTTTTTTTCTTTTTTTTAATATTAGTTAATCTTTAATTTAATGTAAAATTTCTTTTTTTTTCTTTTTCTTGTAATGTAGTTTTATTTTTTTTAATGTCCCATTTTTTTTTCTTTTCTTTAATGCTAATATTCTATTTTTTTCTTTCTTTTTAATATTAGCTTAATATTCTTTCACTAGTATTAATTTAATGTTTTCACTAGCTTTTATTTTTTATTTTATTTTATTTTTCTTTTAATATTAGTATAATTTTATTTTTTAGTATTTTATTTTATTTTTTTCATTTTTATTATTAGCTTTATTTTCCATATAATGTTCCATCTTATTTTTCTTTTAATGTTAGCTTAATTTTTGTTTCATAGTATTTTTTTTATTTTTATTTTTTTCTTTATTTGTTAAGCATTAAAACTCCATCAAAATTCTTTAATTTAGTTTTTCTTTCTTTCTTTCTTTTTCCTTTTTTTTTGATTTTGTAAAGCATTAAAATCTTTTAGAATTTTTAATTTTTGGTTTCATTTATTTCTAATAGCACTCACTTTATTTTTTTCTCTTTTTTTTTCTTTAAACATAGAATTCATAAAAAATCTCTTAGTTTTAATTTAACTTCCTTTTAATAGTAATTTATTTATTCGTCATTTCTTTTATTTTTTTAAGACAGATTCAAAAATCTTTTAATCATTAGCTTAGTTTTCTTTCACTTCTTTTATTCTTAGTTAAAATTTAATATTTTTAAAGCATGTTTCATGTTAATATAATTTTGGGTTGCTTTGGTAATATGCATTTTGCATCATTTATTTTTGTTTTTATGCATATCTTGTTCACTTTTTTAACAATTTTGTTTAGAATAGTTTAGTTTGCTTTGTAGCAATCTGAGGCATTACATGCTATCTTTCACAGTGAATATCATCTTTCGGATGGACCCGTTGAAGTACCTGTTTGAAAAGTTAGCACTAACAGGAAGGTTGGCTCAATGGTTGCTGTTGTTATCAGAATTTGATCTTAAATATGTCACGTGGAAGTCAGTCAAGGGTAGAGCAGTGGCAGAATTCCTGGCCGACCAACTTGTTGAGGGAGGTGAAGATGCGGAGTTCCAGTTTCTTGACGAACAGCTGATGAAAGTCGGGGATGACAAATAGACTCTATATTTTGATGACACATCCAACCAATATGGCTATGGAATAGGAGTCCTTCTTGTCACTCCCGACGAATCACACGTCCCCTTGTCTTTGAAACTCAATTTTGAAGTTACCAACAATCAGGCTGAGTATGAAGCATGTTTAGCTGGGTTGGAGGCAGCCTTAGAATTAGGAGCAAGGAAGTTAGAAATCATCAGAGATTCAGCGCTGATGGTTTCACAAGCGAGAGGAGAATGGAAGGTTAGGGACTTAACCTTGATTTTCTATCATTAAGAACTAGAGAGGCTAATACTGTGCTTTGAATCAGTGATCTTTACCCATGTGCCAAGACTATAGAATAAGTTCGCCGACGCCCTCGCCACCCTATCATCTATGATTGACATACCATCTGGGGTTAGAATGAGGCCCTTGATAATCGAATAGAAAAGAAAGCTGACATACAAGACGACGGTTTCAATCGAAGAAAGCACTGACGATCTTCTATGGTATTTTGACATTTAGAACTTTGTGGTGAAAGGAGAATATCCCAAGTTTGCCAACAAAAAGGACAAAAGAGCAATACGATGATTATCCGCACAATTTGTCCTTTGCAGTGGTAGACTACATAAACGAGGACAATCTAGGGTCAATAAACTGTGTGTCAATACTAAAGAAGGCCAAAAGCTAATGAAAGGAATACATGCGAGGGTCTGTGGGCCACAGATGAGCGGAAACATGTTAGCCAAGAAAATCTTACGACAAGAGTACTTTTGGACGACAATGGAGATAGGCTGTATATAGTTCATGCAAAGATGTCATTAGTGTCAGATTGACACAAATTTCATGCACGTTCTCCCATCTCAACTGTATAACTTAACGTCACCATGGCCATTCTCAGTATAGGGCATCGATGTGATCGGCAAGGTAACATCGAAGGCATCAAATGGGCACAAGTTCACCCTAGTGGCCATTGACTACTTTACCAGGTGGGTGGAAGTTGCCTCTTACTCAATATTGAAAGCCTCTCATCTTGCTAAGTTCATCAAGCAAAACATTATTTGTTAGTATGGAGTTCCCCATGAGGTTATCTCAGATAATGGCTCACATTTTCAAGGAGAGGTCTTGGATCTTTTCAGAGAATACTAGATAGTGGCTCACAAATCGTCACCATATCGGCCGTAGACCAATGGAGCAGTCGAGGCAGCAAATAAGAACATCAAGAAAATCTTACAAAAGACGATCAACTCACATAAGGATTGGCCAGAGCATCTACCATTTGTACTTTGGGGATACAAGACGTCAATCAGAGCATCAGCAGGAACTATGCTATACTCTTTAGTATACGGGATGGAAGCCATGCTTTCTATTGAGGTAGAAATCCCTTCGCTAAGAGTAGTGGCCGAGACCATTACTTCAGAAGTAGAATGGCAGAGGAATCAGTTAGAAGAGTTGCTCTTAATTGATGAAAGAAAACTGCAGGCTCTGTTTCATGTACAAGGTTATCAAAGGAGGATAGCTCGAGCATTCAATAAGAAGGTCAAGACCCGAGATCTCAGAGAAGGAGACCCGGGTCTTAAGAAAATTAGAGCTTCTATCTTTGACCTGAGAGGAAGTTCAAGCCAAATTGGTACGAATTGTTTCTAATCAAAACCAACATGACCGGTGGTGCAGTCATTAATATGGATTTGGATGTCAATGTATTCTCCACGCCAGTTAACCTCGATCAGCTCAAAAAATATTATCCTTGAGGTAAAAAAAATAATAAAGAGAAAAGAAAAGCTTGCTAAGTTGAAAATCGAAAAGACAATTTAGGCAAAAGTTAGAGCAGCCCGTAGGGCCAAAAATCCAAAATGGCGACCTTGGCAAAAGTTAGGACATCACAAAAAGAGAGTGTCAATACTCGAGTGAAAACCAAACTCGAACTACGTTATGACCTTATTTCATCTTTTTAGGATACGTAAGCAGCATCTTTTAAGAAGTTCGGCCACTTTCTGTGTTTTTAACCATCTTAGAATCTAAGCAAGACCAATGCAAATTAACTATTGAATTTTGATAATAAAGTCATTTAATTGGATTGAAAAACTTTGGATAAATTTAAACCATCTAAAATATAAAGCGAAAGTATTCATTACTTTGATCAGAATTACAAAGTTTTAAAAATAAAAGGAAGGGCACGCAAGTTCCAAACTCTACAAACAAAATAAAAAAGGAAAGATGTGAAAATTTTAAAATAAAACAAAGGTTCTCAAATCTTTCTCCTCTTTGTTACCTATTTCCCTTCTTCCTTATCCTTCTTCTCCCTATTCTGCATCAGCCATGTCTTGTACTCAGCAGAAAGCTCGGGACATTACAGTTCCTGCATCTCCATCCATGAGCGAGACGGCCAAGCATCCTAATATAATGCTAGAAACGGGGCTCATAGTACAGATGAAAATAAATAGCCTCGAATACTGGAAAAGATGATCTGGATGCGATCGAATTGCCGCGTAATTCGGTGAGGGTAATAGAAAGTAGTATGACGCAAACCAATCAGCAGAACACCAGGGTGGTCCATGGTGGTCAGAGTCATGGCAGGGATCCGCCACCAGGGGCACTGCCAAGTAATATCTGGGCTAGTCAGAGAAGAAAGGTACTATCGCCAGGATGCCTCAGAGTTGCATATCTGGTAGTAGGGGCGGTAAAGGAAAACTACAGCACTGTGCCTGTCAGTAGGTGGTTTTTGTACAGGATTTATCTTCTTCATCTGCCAGATCTACAGCAAAGGGTCAAAATAGTAGGAAAAAAGCCTCGCAGTGTGACAGAAAGCTTGGTAAAAAGTAAAATTTGGAGCTTACTTGGACAAGTAAAGGGCTGCCAGCAAAAGTGGTGGTCTCACCACGATGAACAACGCCAAAGCCTAGCAGTGTCTCGGCCAAGACAAGTGGTACAAAGTCCTTTCCCATCCACATCTGACCAGTAATGCCAACCAGGGCACAGCTAACTCGCCCATTAGAGGGGATAAGATGATATTGGGCAAGGAGACAAAAACAAAGTGCATAATGTCGTCGCAGCTGAAAACTAAGGTCACTAAGGTCACCGGTAGGACGGAATCTGTCAATGATCCAGGGTATGTCAAGGCAGTCATCTTGTGTCAGAAGAGAGGCCTCCATCTTAGACAGGCTATAGAGTTGTATCACTTGTTGACGGGTCGAAAGAACGAAAGTAGGAACCACAACAGAGCTCCGTGGAGCCAAATCCAAAATAGCGGCAAACTCCTTCATAGTGAGGCATAGCTCTTCAAGATCGAATCGAAAGACATGGGATTGTGGGTCCCACAGCTGAGCAGTGGCTTTCAACAAAGGGCCGTCAATCTTTATGGCCGTGAGAGAAAATAAGGAGTTGATGCCGAAAGAGGCAAAGTTCAAACGCTCAATATGGGAAAATGCCTCAACCAATGAAGAAAGGGGTCTAACTATCTGAGTGAGAATAACAGAAAATGAGGCCTTCAGAATTGTATTTATAAAGCATGGAAAGACTGGAGATTGAAAAAGCAGCAAAAAGTACAATCAATGTGGCGATCGCCACCTTGGAGTAGGCGACTGCCAGCTTGGAAAGGCACTGTACAGTGACATCATCCTTTTGATCAGGCGATCGCCATGTTATCGTTGACGATCCCATGTCAGTCTTAATGGAAGTGGCGACCGCCATGATGGATTATGGCGACCGCCATGTTAAAAGGTAGTAAGCATGTGTTAGCTTGTGGTTTCTACATTTTGTGTATATTTTTGACATTTGTATTGTTTATCCAAGACAGTTTGAGTAGCAAATAAAGAAAAATCATACAATAGATAAACATGTAAAGAAAAAATGGCACGAAGGCCCGAAAATATATCATAAAGATGACATAATGCAACTTAGTGTAAACAGGGGTACCCAGGCCCAATAAACAATAATAGGGGCACGCAGGCCTGTAAATGTATCAGGTCGAGGAACGCATGCCCAGAAAATCAAAAATGTATCTGAAAATAAGGTGACTGGGGGGGGGGGGAAGCTCACTCTCTCTCTCATTAGTACCTCGGGCAGAACCGACGGGAAGAAGGACCGGCCTCCTCCGAGATGTCATCCTCGAAGAGTCTATCAAAATCATCACCGTCATCGCTGTCAGAGGAGGAGGATACGACTCTAGATTGGCTTTGACCAGACGAAATGGATCCTCGAGGACGTGCTCGAGAAGTGGCGTAAAACCCACTACCTCGTGCTGAAGACGGAACGTGAGCATGAGCAAAAGGCTGAGCAGGAGCCTGTGACGGTACTGCGCCGGTGGCAGATACCAGTTCTTGAAAAAGAAGAGACAAAAGTAAGAATAAAGTACAGTACAGAATGGAATAACAAGATCAAAAGGAAAATACTCACTGGCAATGGGATAAAGGGGACCCCACCTGCACGTAGAGCAACATAATGCTGGCGAATGAGTGTCCACATACCGCTCATCACCAGCATGAGGCGGTCTAGCCAGGCCTAATCCACCTGCCCAAAGAAATGAAAAGCTAAGCAGTCTAAATAGAGGAAGAACAAGAAATGAAGCAGTGAAAAGAAGCAAACCTGAGCATGCACCGGTCGAAACTCCGGAGTAGGATGGATTGGGATAGGAATGTCGAAGGGATACACTACAATAAAGGCTGATACGGTCCAGGGCACCTCAACAGCCCCATCCCCAGCCGCTCTAGTAGCAGCAGTAGCTTCAGCTTCCATAGTAGCAGTAGCAGCACCAGCATCCGCAGCCTCCGGTGCTCGGCCCCTCCTCCTGCCACCAGGGGCAGCCGGGTTAGGTTCTAATGGGCCCAGTAAATGTGCCTGGGCCCAGACGGCATAGTCCCTCTTTGGTACCAGCAGCTCAGCAACATGCGCCCCCACCAGCTCTAAACGAAGATCTACTCATCGCAGATTATCGGTCCGACGCATACAGTCTGGAGGGACCACTGGGATCTGAAAGTGATCCAGGCTGCGTGACTGGCGAACTACGCACTCTCCTAGATAATACTCCCGTCCGAATGGACCCTCTAGTAGGGTCTGTCTCGAAGTGACAACACAGCTGCGCATCAGGTCTGCGCCAGCCCAATCCTCTACCCCTCTCCAAGCATCCCAATGAACCTGCAAAGTATAGTGAACAGTGAAGTGTATGGTAACAACTAGTGTACAGTAATCAGTGTGTAGAGCAGAATAAAATAGAAACAGTACAGTACAGTGAACAGTATGATACAGAAAATAGTAAAATGATACCTGGTCGGGAGTCAGTCGGTCCAGCAAGACCCGGAACCGGTCGATGTCCTTCCCCATAGCCTTCTTCCCCTTCAGCCCTCGAGACCACCAAACTGCACGGGGAATGACTGAAGGGTCTGCTGCAGAGTTCTCCGGGACATGAAGCGCGAGGAACTCATAGGTGCACAACTGCAAAGAAGAAGATGTCAGCAGGTAGATAATAACAGATAACAGAAATGAGTGGAGAACTGCAAAAAGTAAACTGTACCTCCCAAACCCTCCAGTATCCCCCAATGCTGAGCTCTTGGGGGAACTGAGTGAGAGTACTCATAAAGCCATAGAAGGTGGTGAGAACGGCTCCTCCCCAGTCATAAGTAGCAACCCAGTTAAGTCGAGCAAGTGCGCCTAGGTAGCGTAAATGAACTGTGTTCTCCTTGTTCAAAAACAAGGAGGTACCGAACATATATATTAGAAATTCCCGGGCGACCCACTCGCAGTGGCGGGGCTCGGTGCAGTGGAAATGTCTAAACCTCTCGAAGAACTAGGTGTATCAGACCCGGTCTCTGTCCATCTGAGTGAGAACAGCTCTGAGGAAATATAGCAGCGTATCGGTGGATCGAGCAACGGACAGGTTGAACGGAATAGGGGCTCCTCCCACTCGGATGCCCATGATGAGAGAGAAATCGAGAGGCATCAGAGTAGCCACGAAAGTGGTAAAGTGAAATGTATTGGTGGTATCCCACCACCGCTCGGCCAGGGCTGTCTGCCAGGCCCGGTCATTGCTAGTCCTACCTAGTAGGGGTATAAATCGAGCAAAGCCGGGGGCATCGATGTAAGCCCGGCTAGGAGCAGGGAGGTCATCATACCACTCCAATACCTCTCCGAAGGCAGAACCTCTGAAGCCTCTGACATAATGACCAGCCTAAAAGAGAGGAAAAATAGGGGATACATAAAGAGCAGATCAAACACATGAAATATTCAGCAGATAACCAAAAGTAATAAAAAACCCGAGGTTCGTTTGTAAGTGACGATCCTTCGGTTCTCTCAAGCCCTATAAAACTAGGCACCCTAAGCCCTGGTACGCTAGGTAAATCTCTCAAGTCCTAGAAAACTAGGCACCCTAAGCCATAGTATGTCAAGAAAATCTCTCAAGCTCTAGAACACTAGGCATCCTATGCCCTGGTGCGCCAGACAAATCTTCCTAACCCTAGGTTCGTGTGTCAGTGACGATCTTTTAATTTTTGCATGTCCTAGTAAAAGACTAGGAATTTATGCCTTGGTGTGTCAGACAAATCCTCATAACCCTAGGTTCGTGTGTAAGTGACGATCCTTTGATTTTTGTATGTCATAGTAAAAGACTAGGAATCCTAAGCCTTGGTGCGCCAGGCAAATCCTCATAACCCGATGTTCGTGTGTAAGTGACGATCCTTTGGTTTTTACACATCCTAGTAAGAGACTAGAAATCCTAAGCTCTGACAAGTCAGGCAAATCTCTATCATTTTGTGTTAATCACTCTTTCAAAAAAAATAAAAAATAAAAAAAATATATTTTGTTAGTTAAAACGATTTCCATAAATAATGAATATTTCTTATTTTGTGTGTAGGGTTTTTAAATTTTTGTGCATAGAAATAATTTTCTTTAACCTAAGTATTTTTATTTCGAAAATAATTTTGCGTTATAATTTGTTTCCGATAAAATTTAATTTTAAATCGTAATTTAACTTTTAATTATTTTTGTCTTGCGTCTCGTCCCGATTTTTCAGGTTTTAACTCGACCTATTAATTTGTAGTTTTCTCCCGATAAACTAAACTGACTCTTTAGTCCTCCTCATGACCCTAAATTGACTCTTCGATCCTCCATATGATCCTAAATTAACTCGTAAGTCCTTCTCATAACCCTAAAACTGACTCTTCGGTCCTTTTCACGACCCTAAACTAATTTGTCGATCCTACTCACGACTCTAAACTGACTCGTCGGTCCTCCTCATGACCCTAAAATGACTTGTCCATCCTCCTCGTGATGACCCATCAGTCCTTTCACGACCTAAAACTGATTGATCTTTTTTCTCGGTCTGTGTTATGCCATCTGAACTTTCTTGCATTGTATATGTTTTACATTACAAATGTATCTATTAAGCATCATGATTATGCTTATCTTACATTCTTGCATTTTGCTCCAAGAACTACGTTTTGGTCTGATCCCTAGCAAAGGTGTACATAGGCAACTCAATAGAAATTCAAGTACGACCAACATCATATGCATGCTTTTGTGTTTGTGGCCTAAGATTGACGGCTCGGTCAAATGACTGTTATCTCTAGATCTTTGATATAACATATATCACGCGTTACTATACAAGTTATATCAAAGAGGAAAAACTGTAGAAATCCCAATTTGACCCGCCGATTCTTAGGTGAATTCGATGATGAAAACAGTTGGAACGGTGCTTCAGTTTGATTCTTGAGAAGTGATCCAAGCTCGGTATTTGAATCTAGAACCTTCAAACCAATAAAATTATGTCGAAACACCAATAACTTGTTATGCAAGTCATTCCCAATGTGGCGACCGCCATGTTCATTGTGGCTATCGTCAATAGAATCTCTTGGAAACCCCAGCCAAAAGTGGCGACCGCCACCTCCAACATTGCGACCGCCAACTTGTATTGTGACGACCGGCAATAGAACTTTGTGGAACCTTTTTTAGACATGGTCACCGCCACATCCAACCTGGCGACCGCCAACTCCAAATGGCCTGACATGTCCCAAAATGTGGCAGCATCTCATTAGTTAAAGAATTCTATAAATACCGTAACCCCTGGTACGCTTTGAGAACATAATTTTAGTGAGAGAAGCTCTACCAAGTCGCCGAGCAATTAGATCCCCGACAGCAAAACCTTGCCAAAGTACCGAGAGCCGAACCTCTGATACTAAAATCCTTGTTTAAATCATCACCCAAGGATTGGATCATTAGAGCACATTCCCCGACTTGAGAATTCCTTAGCAATCCAGGTATCTCGTTTGGATCCCCGGTCCTTCTAACTCCAATATCTTTTTTGGAGTGATCGGGTTACATTCAATTTCAATTCACATTTTCTTTTCATTTGCATAATTAATCTTATTTGCTTACTTTTTCTAATTCCTTAGTTATTAATTTCCTCACATTTCACACTTAACACATTATTACTTTTCTATTAATTCATTAAATAGTGCTAATACAATTTAACAATACAACTAAACAATGTCATTATTGTTATAATACAAACATTTACATATATATAGTTGTAATTATCAATACTACACCCATTTAATGCTAATTTTTTCTTTTAATGTTAGTTTAATATTTCTTTACTAGTACCTTATTTCTTTGTTCTGTTTAATATTGGTTAATCTTTAATTTAATATATATATTTTTTTCTTTTCTTGTAATGTAGCATTATTTTTTTTAATGTCCCATTTCTTTTTCTTTTCTTTATTGCTAATATTCTATTTTTTTTTATTTTTTTTCTTTTTAATATTAGCTTAATGTTCATTCAGTAATATTAATTTAATGTTTCTTTACTAATTTTTATTTTCTATTTATTTTCTTTTAATATTAGTATAATTTTCTTTTCTAGTATTTTATTTTATTTTATTTTTATTTTTATTATTAGATTTATTTTTCATATAATGTTCCATCTTATTTTTTCTTTTAATGTTAGTTTAATTTTTCTTTCATAGTATTTGTTTTTGTTTTTCTATTTCTTTTTCTTTATTTGTTAAGCATTAAAACTCCATCAAAATTCTTTAATTTAGTTTTTCTTTCTTTCTTTCTTTCCCCTTTTCTTTTATTTTGTAAAGCATTAAAATCCTTTGGAATCTTTAAATTTTGATTTCATTTATTTCTAATAGCACTCACTTTATTTGTTTTCTCTTTTATTTTGTTTAAATATAAAATCTATAAAAATATCTCTTAGTTTTAATTTAACTTCCTTTTAATAGTAATTTATTTATTCTTCCTTTCTTTTATTTTCTTTAACACAGATTCAAAAATCTTTTAATCATTAGTTTAGTTTCCTTTCACTTCTTTTATTCTTAGTTAGAATTTAATATTTTTAAAGCATGTTTCATGTTAATATAATTTTGGGCTGTTTTGGCAATATGCATTTAGCATAATCTGTTGTTGTTTTTATACATATCTTGTTCACTTTTTTTAAAATTTTGTTTATAATAGTTTAGTTTGCTTTGTAGCAATCTATGTTTAGATAACTATAGCAACTTCTAGCATATTGTTGTTCATTTATTTGAATTATGCTAGCTTAGGTTGTTTTAATAACCATTGCATGTGACAGTGCACTATGAATCCTATAGTTAGAATTGCATGCCGTCGAACTTAGAATTTTTCATTTGATACTTGTTTTGCTTTCACGTTTTATATACGTATGTTATGTATTTTTCATATTTGATTTTGGTTATTCTCTCTTTGCCTTTACTTTTTTCATTTACATGCATTTGAGAAATTATATTAAAGAACCAATAATAATTAGTAGAGGTCAACCTTATGGTTGGAAAAACGGGGTGCCTAACACTTTTTTCGATTCGTACCTTAACCTTCGAACCCTCTTTCTCTAGTTAGCGTTTTCAAGATCAGTAGCCATCTTTGTTTTTCTTAGTTTTTCTCAAAAACTAAGTGGTGACTCTATTTTCAACAAACAGGGGTTTTCAAAATTTAATTTTTAAGGTGTTAAAATATTTTTTAAACATCTTTTGAATTCCATATTTTTTACCAATTTTCAAAATTCCAAAAATCTTGGTGCCACAAGCATCGTTCATATGAGTGCCTATTGAGAGGCTAGGTCTAGAGTTCAGCGCCTGTCCAGTCTCGGTCGTAGGGGAGAGACCCACCCCTGTGTTTTGAGTGTAGATAGTCTCGACACATTCGCAGATACTGTCCCCAATGAGGGAATGTTCAGAGTGCGACGGGAGAGCCACTTGCTCCATCTGCCCAGAGACAACAGGCTCCTCAGCAACCTAGGACTCAGACGTTTAGGTTTGCAGAAGAAGGTGCCTCAGCGCAGTCTGTGAGGTAACCGACGGCTCATAGTTATAGTGGGTAATCCCGAACACCGCAAGCCAAATCTTATGTTCTTACTGATCCCAGTGCTTCCAAAGCACCAGTAGTGCCCGATGGTACAGCTGCTCCATCCATGATCATAGGTACTCTTCTACAGCTACTCCATCGTGGGCCAGTGTTCGTATCAACACGGGAGCATCACATTCATTTATTTCTTCTGCTTTTGCATTTGCATTAGGGTTGGAGACAGACTTATTGGGTAATGCGTTGAGTGTACAGACCTCAGTTAGTGGGAGTGTGGTGTTGAGTAGAGTTTGCAGATCCTATGAGTTAGGGGTCGCTGGTCATTGTTTAGAGTTTGACTTTCTCATTCTAGAAATGACCACATTTGATGTCATCCTATGAATGGACTAGCTGACTACCTACTATGCCTTTATGGATTGTGAACGACGGAGAGTGTCGATCTGTACACTAGAGGGTGACTATTTTTTTCTTTATGGGCTATCGAGATGTGGGCTTGGTGTCTATGTTCAGTGTTGCTCGGAATTAAGGGAACTTTGGTTTCCTCTTTTTTGCTCTCAGGATGGATGAGCTGGTTGAGGTTGGAAGGGAGCTACCCCCTGTGGTGTATGACTATCTAGATGTCTTTCCCGACGATCTGTTTAAGTTATCATAGAGTCGAGATATAGATTTCACTATTGATCTTGTTCCGGGAGCTGCTCCCATCTCTATGCCATCTTACCGCTTTGCACCTGCTGAGTTGTGAGAACTCAAGGTGCAGCTGCAAGAGTTGCTTAACGAAGGGTTTATGCGTCCGAGTATATCGCTGTGGGGAGCTCCAGCTCTTTTTGCAAAAAAGAAGGATGGGTCTTTGAGACTGTGCATAGATTACAGGAAGCTAAATTAGGTAACAGTGAAAAACAAGTATCCTATGCCGAGGAATGACGACTTGTTTAATCAGTTAAAGGGGTCGCGTGCTTCTTAAAGATTGACTTGAGGTCAAGGTACCACCAGTTGAGGATCAGGGACGCAGACATAACGAAGATCGCCTTTCGGACTTGTTATAGTTATTATGAGTTTCTGGTTATGCTGTTTGATTTGACGAATGCCCCTGCGACGTTTATAGGTTTGATGAACCGTATTTTCCATCTGTATTTAGACAGTTTTGTTGTTATGTTCGTGGATGATATCCTTATCTATTCACCCACGAGAGAGATGCATAAGGAGCATCTACGTATTATCCTACAACTTCTGAGAGAGTATCGCTTGTATGCAAAATTCGAGAAGTGCGAGTTTTAGATTTAAGAGGTGAGATTTCTTAGACACGTGGTGTCGAAAGACGGGGCATCCATGGATTCGTCGAATATTGATGCCATGATGGATTGGCAGCGACCGAAGAATGTCTTTGAGATCCACAATTTTCTAGGTCTGGCAGGTTACTATTGGCCATTTGTGAAAGAGTTTTCTAGACTTGAAGCACCGATGACATGTCTTATGAGGAATGGGGTCATGTTTGTGTGGAGTGAGTCCTGTGAGTCGACTTTTCAGGAGCTGAAGAGGAGATTGACCAGTGCACTTGTGTTGATTATTCCTGAGCGAGATTTAGGTTACACAGTGTACTGCGACGCGTCACATGATGGTCTGGGTTGCGTCCTGATGCAGCGAGGTAAGGTTGTGGCTTATAGATCTCAGCAGTTGAAGACCCACGAGAAGAACTATCCAGCACACGATCTAAAGTTAGTAGCCGTGGTCTTTGCTATGAAGACATGGCGGCATTATCTATATGGTGAACACTTCGAGGTTTTCTCTGATTACATGGGCTTAAAATACTTATTTTTGCAGAAAGATTTGAATATTCACCAACGACGATGGATGGAGTTGTTGGAAGACTATGACTTTGACTTGCAGTATCATCGAGGGAAGGCTAATGTTGTGGCTGACGCCCTTAGTAGGAAATCTCATGGTTCGTTAGCTTCTGTGGATATACGTGAATGGGACATGCTTGGAGAGAATGGTGAGTTTGACCTATGTCTTAGGGAGACAAGGAGGGGTACGGCCTTATTTGTAGTAGCTTTATGACCTGCATTAGTTTCACTTATGCTAGCAGCTCAGTAGACAGATCAGAAAGCTCAGATGGTACAGGACCGCATTACCAGTGGGAAGGACACAGCGGGATGGATTGTAAACTCATATCAGAGTTTGAGATTGACAGAGAGATTATTTATACTAGAGTCGTGCCGTGCTGAGGTGCTACATGATTTTCATCATTCACATCTTGTAGTGCATCCAGGAGGCATAAAGATGTATCATGATCTGTGCCGTCAGTTCTGGTGGATAGGAATGAAGAGAGATGTGATTCGGTTCATTTTCCAGTGCCTTACTTGTCAGCAGGTAAAGGCAGAACATCAGAGGCTAGCAGGGTTGTTACAGTCGTTGCTGATATTTGAGTGGAAGTGGGAGAATATCACGATGGATTTTATATCAGGACTTCCTCGATCACTAAAGGGACACGATGTTGTTTGGGTTTTGGTTGATCGGTTGATGAAGTCTGCACATTTTCTTCCCATTCGAGTGAGGAATTCAGTGGACAGATTGGGTATGTTTTATGTCCGTGAGATAATTCGGCTACACGGAGTACCTATGACTATTGTTTCCGATCGAGACCCTTATTTTACATCTCACTTTTGGCAGAGTCTTCAGGTAGCCCTGGGAGCGATCTTAACCTTCAACACAATTTTTCACTCGTAGACAGATGGTTAGTCTAAGAGGACCATACAGATTTTAGAGGACATGTTGAGAGCATGTGTGCTTGATTTTTAGGGTTCTTGGGAGGATCATCTACCCTTGGCAGAGTTTGCATATAACAACAGCTACCAGTCCAGTATTGGGATGGCACTGTATGAGGCTATGTATGGTAGGCCGTGTAGATCACATGTGTGTTGGACAGATGTAGGAAAGACCACCATTTTGGGACCCAACTTGGTATGGGAGACGACAGAGAATATTGTCGTGATTCGTCAGCATTTCATAACAGCTCAGAGTCGCCTGAAGGGTTATATAGATCGGAGGAGGAGACCGTTGGAGTTTGCAGTAGGGGATCATGTGTTCTTGAAGGTTTCACCACGTAGAGATTTGATGAGATTTGGACGTAGTGGAAAGCTATCGCCGCGTTTTATTAGACCATTTGAAATCCTTGATATGGTTGGAGAGGTAGCATACCGTTTGACTTTGCTACTTCTGTTGGCATCTATGCATAACATGTTTCACGTTTCCATGCTTTGGAGATATGAGCCTGATCCTTCACATGTTCTGGATTAGGTCGAGCTGCAGGTTGATGGGGATGTTACATATGAGGAACGTCAAGTGAAGATTCTAGACACGAATGAGCAAGTGTTGAGAGGGAAAATGATTGCTTATGTCAAGATCCTGTGGCTTCATCTCGGGGTTGAAGAAGCGACGTGAGAGTTTGAGTCTGGGGTTCGTGCTAGATACCCGGAGTTGTTTATCTCGTGACCTTGTAGTGAATTTCGGTGGCAAAATTCCTTAAGAGGGGAGAGTTGTGAGACCCCGTACCATTTTATTTTGTGACATATATATATATATATATATATATATATATATATATTTGACGTATTTTTTTTATTTTATGTATATCATCGATGATTAGTTTATGCTTAAGTGTTGTAGAACAGCATGTGTAGATGTGTTTTACGCTTTCTTGGGTTTGGTTAGGGCTTATTTGGCTAGTGTTTGGGCTGAAAAACCTATTTAACGCAAAGGCTGCATTTTCCCAGCTGTTTAGTCGACTGGATGGGTTACCCTAGTCGACTGGGAGGACAGTAGGTGGATCCAGTCGACTGGATCATGGGATCAGTCGATTGGAGTGAGGTGGTGGAAGAGTTTCATAGATCTGGAACACCTTCAGCCGACTAAGTTGGACCCTTCAGTCAACTTGATACCCCTTCAGTCGACTGATTTGGTCGACTGGGTGACTTTTTTGCCAAGCCTATATATATTATAGTGTCCTTTTCATTTCCAAAACTCTCTTTTTCTCTCAACTCTTTACCTTCTCTCTAGAATTTTATGTTGCCCGAGCCTAGTTTTTGACGATCAGTTTGTGGATCCTTGCTATCCACGCTGTTAGCTTCGCGTTCATCTGGTCAGATTCTCTTTTCGATGAAGTTTGGATTTTGAGGCTTCGAGTTTTGACCCATCGAGGTAGGGTCTTAGACTATGTTATCTTTAAAGGGTGCTACGTGCAATTTTACATTTTTCTACCGGTTAAAAATGCTACATATCATATTGTATGCTCTAAACCATGTTTATGTGGGTAAAAAGCTTGTTTTATGCTTTTCTTGGTATATTACATGTGGTACGATGTTATGGGTTTGGTGAGAGGAACCTTTTGGGTTGCACTCACGGTGTTGTGAGTTTGATGAGAGGAACCTTTTTGGGTTGTACTCATGCGTGTGTATGTGAATTTTGATGTGATAATAAAAAAGGACCGTGTTGAGATCTACGAATTGAGTTAATATGGGCACGAGTTGCTCTTCGGTAAAAGACTAAAAAACTGCGCATAATGGGTTTCTCTGCCCGCCAGCTAGTGAATCGGGAAAGGAGGCAGGTTGAGTCGAAAGTATAGGGCGTCCAGTTACTTCACAGGCCTTGTGATGGCCGGGTGGTGGTAATGTGATGGGGTCTATATACCCGTTTGGCATTGGTGCCTATGTTTTAAAACTTTGAGTTGGAAGAATCACATGGATATGATGGTAATATGTGTGTGTGCATGCGTAGGTACACGTTGACAAACTTAGGATTTTCTATAATAAAAATCTTTTTGAGTAAACCTTATGCTATGTGATTGCATATCCTACTTTACTGCATTATAGTCTATATCTATTGGGCTTCGGCTCACGTAGTGGGATTTGTTAAAACCTTTTCAGGTGTTGAGGTTGATGATCACGAGGAGATGATATAGCTGTGGTAGCAGAAGACTGTTATATAGTTTTTTTTTGTTATGTAAACATGTATGTCTATATATGTTGCCTGTTCTTAAAGACATGTTTGTAAGCCGTGAGGCGAGTTATATTATGCATGTATTTTATCAGAGAGATGAACCTTGGGTACTATTTTAAACAGTTGTAATTTTGGTTGTATGGTTTATTAGTAAAAATTCTATCTTTTTACAAAACTGGTGATTCGGTGGGTTTTTCACGTGACTCTGAATTTCGGGGCGTGACATAAAACATGATATTTAAAGCATTCTCAACCGGTGAAAAAGTGTATAACTACACGTAGCACCCTATAAAGACAACATAGTCTAAGATCCTACCTCGATGAGCCGAAACTCAAAGCCTCGTAAACCAAACCTCGTCGGAATGAGAATCCTTGTGGATGGATGCGAAGCCTACAGCGTAGATAGCAAGGTTCCACAAGCAGAAGGTCAAAAACTAAGCTCGAGCAAAGCAGAAATGTAGAGAGAAGGTGGAGAGTTTGAGAAGCAAAAGGTTTTCAGAAAGAAAATAGGCGCTGGATATATATAGACCATGAAAAAAAAGACATCCAGCCGACTGAAATGCCCAATTCAGTCGACTGAAGGAGTTTTGGATCTCAAAATAACCTCCACCGCCACACCTCAGTCGACTGGATTGCCCACTCCAGTTGACTGAACATACCTACTGTCGTCCCAAACGACTGGGGTATCCCGTCCAGTCGATTGGACAACACCCACTCCGTCCAAACATGTTTTTCAGTCCCGAAGCCAACCAAACAAGCCTTAACAAAACCCGAGAAAGCGTAAAACACATTTGTACATGTTGTTCTACAACATTAAAGGATAAATCAAACATCAAAGATATGCATATAATGAATAAGGAACACGTCGCATGTAAATATTACAAAAAGAAATGAACTCGGGTCTCACAACTCTCTCCCCTTAAGGAATTTTGACCCCGAAATTCACTACAAGGCTACAAGACAAACAACTTTGGGTATCTAGCACGAACCCCAGACTCAAGCTCCCACGTCGCTTTCTCAATCCCGTGATGAAACCACAGGATCTTGACTTAAGCAATGGTCCTCTCTCTTAACACTTGCTCCTTCGTGTCTAGAATCTTTACAGGCCGCTCCTCATATGTAAGATCCTCATCTACCTGCTGTTGGAGGCAAGACTGCAAAGATAATTATTTTTGCAAATGATTTTCGCTAAAAAATTAACTGGACGAGCAATCGTTAAAATTGGCTCAAGATAAAACTTTTGATAACGAACGATCAAAATAAAACCGGGTCATCCAAAATTAATTTAGAAGAATACCTTTTTGCCGGTCGAATCTTCAACTACGATTTGAATCCGAGTTAAAGCTCCTGTCACATCTTCTACTGTATTTTTTTATGCAATTTTCGGATATAGTGTGGGCTATAATCCTCCGAGAACTCGTACCAGCAGAACGAAGACAGCTTTAGTCTTAGAAGATAAGTTATGAAACTGGTTCAGCCTACCTGCATATATATAGGGGTACAGTAGGGACCTGGGAAGTAATTATGAGTAAGACTTCTAGTGAAATACAGACACGTATCAGCGGTTTTTGTAATTAAGCAAACCTCATAGCGGTATCTGTAAATATGAAAAATCAGCAGCGGTTTCTATAATTTTCATAAAATATTAAATTATAGTTCACACAACTAAAGAACTATAATTATACTCTGACCCATAATCTCAAGACCATATAACATAAAGCTCATGTTATTAAATGCTAATCATTTTTCCTCACGTTAAGATTTTTGATACCCGCCAATTAAATTTAGTTACTAACAATTTAATTTAATTCGTATCTTGATATTTTTTAAGTCCTTCCGCTTAACTTATTTGACCGCCGAATAATCAAATCCACCTGCAGGGTTTGGTCCGGTCAAAACATATAAGTATCCTTAAGGGGGTATCGTCAATCCCGATCATTCGGGATATAAATTCCGTTAATAATTAAAATTTTTCATATAAAAAATATCGCTATCCAACTCATCGGGAATATAGACCCCTATAAGATCGCACCATATAATGAATCAACACAATGAATATTAAATATACGCAAATCAATAATTATTTTAGGATTAAGAGAATAAGCACTATTCATAATAACCTTGGGGTGTAAATTAATTTATATAATCAGTATAAAATTAATTACCCAAAATATTTCGTTCAATACACACAAAGTGTACTAGCACAGAAAGTCGGAACAATAGACGATGCTATTATCTATTCTCTGCAACCAAGATAAGTCTACTAAAATACTATGCTACAATCGTACCGATGGTATGTCCATTTTTATCTAAACTGTGAACATAAAATTTATATTCTATAAAAATCTAAAATATGATCTTTTGTGTGCAAGCCGTACTCTACACACTAGATTAAATACTATATAGAATATCGGACATCCATGTATAACATTAAACAAATGATACACATACATTACTTATAAAAATTCTCATAAAATAAAAAATTAATTTTATTAAAATAAAATTAAATACTAAAAATATAGTTTTCAGTATACAAACTCTAACAATCTCCCATTTATTCTCAAAATCATACTACTATACAACTGGCTCCTATGCCCTCTACATGACAATCAAAAGTCTTAGTCGGTAAGCTATTTGTAAAGGATCTGCAAGGTTGTCTCCAGATGTAAGTTATATGTCTGACTAAAAATCGGAGTCTATGTACCCCAAAGGTACTAAATTGTCTGCCTTGTAAACTAACATATAATCCTTAATCCTTTTCAGGTACTTGATTATATTCTTTACTGCAGTCCAATACTCCTGCCATAGATTAAACTAATATCTACTAACCATGCCAACGACAAAGCAGATATCAGGTATAGTGCAAAGCATAGCATACATGAGGCTTTCTACTGTCGAAGCATAAGAAACCGCCTTCAGCTTCTCTATCTCATCAGGTGTCTGAGGACACTGATCCTTGGATAGTGTGATTCCATGCCTAAAAGGAAAAAACCCTTTTTTGGAATCTTGAATGCTAAATCTTGCATGCTCAGATAACTATACGCTAACCGTAGATAATGCCCTCGCATCGTTTTCGATGAGCAAGATATCGTCTACATAAAGTACTAGGAAGATCGCCACGCTTCTGTCACGCTTCTTGTACACACATGACTCATCTGGACTTTGATCAAAATCATAAGACTTAATGGCTTGATCAAACCGAGTGTTCCAAGACCTCGATACCTGCTTAAGTCCATAAATGG
>JAOTRH010098866.1:0-16053 GCA_034768845.1 Heliamphora exappendiculata
TAGCTCAAGTGGAATCTTGAAGCTTGTAAAGGCTTGGAATACGCCCAGAAGTATTCTGAATAGTGAAAATACTCAAGAGAGATCTTGAGGAGTGGGTGTAGGCTAGGATAAAGCCGAACCATTATAAATCCCTGGTGTCTGGTTCTATTTCTCTATCCCTCATCTTTTAATATTTGCATTGATTATATTCTTACATATCTTGCTTTATTGCAATATTAAAAGATTTCTAAAAAAGATTTAAATTCCTTATTGATAGAAAAAACCCAAGTCACCCCCCTTCTTGGGTTGCCTAGATCTAACAGTAGGATATTTTGTTGTGAGTTTGTTAGAAAGTTTAGGGAATTTGCTTATAGGCTTTGGCTAATGGCATTTGTGTTACAAGTGAAGTAGAAGAACTTTTTGAGAAGGGTGTGCTCGTAAGGGAAGATGATTTCGAGGAACGGGGTGAATGGCAAGAGCTAGCTAATCACAGCAACGCAATTTGACGAAATGGAAGACCACCCTTTTTTATTCTTTTTGTTTAGTTTCCATGAACGTATTGTAAATTTTTGTTGAATCCTTTGGAAAAACTTTAATCGTTATATATCTTGAACTGTTCTGAACTCTAATTAATGTAGTACCTATTATAAGTAACTATGAATGCATGGCTAGAATATTTTCCTTATCTATACTTTTGTATGGCCCGACGTGCACGGAGGATAGGGTGTCACGGTTGGTATCAAAGCCTAAGTTTAGTGAAACTTCAGGCCTTAGAAGATGAGAGATTACGAGTTCTATAGCATAAAAAAACTCTATGAATGTCTGTACTATTAATTTATCACATATAATTTTAACAACTTAAAATCATTACCTTAGAATTTTCTCTATCTTTCTTTCTTTAGGATGGTGTCTGACGTAGAGCCGGTGAAGGAACCATGGGCAGCACCGGAACCAGAAGACTTAGATCCCAAGGAAGAACCCACTAAAGAGCAAGACCCGATAGATGTATTTTCGTTAGCATGGATGTTTCTGGATGAGTGGCCAGTTTAGGGAGAGAAGAGGTTGAGGAAGTAGGAACAAACAAAGAACCAGATGAGGTAGGGGACGAGGCAAACATCGAAGCAGACGATGAGGAGGAACTTGAGGATGACGACGGCGAGAATGAGGAGCGAGCCATCGCTTTCTTATATGATCCACTAGAGGCACCGCCACCGAAGCCAGACGATGATGAAGCTACAGACGCAGCAATCTACTGGAGCCACCAGGATTACCGCAAACACTATCGTGTTGGGGAACGGGTGTATGCGAGAGTATTTCCTGAAAGGATGTGGAAGTGGAAAAAGCTCGAGTCTTTTTCGAGGTACATGGGACCAATAAGGGTGTTGGAGAGATGTGACGAAACCACCTATCGTCTGAAGGTACCACCGGGATTCAAAAGGCTATTAGGGGACAGTATTGATGCAAGGTGGATGCAGACACAGAAACCAAGGGATAAGAGAGGGATCATCAACCCGCGCAACCCAACAATTGACTTTAACAATCCAGAAACGTGCCTGGAGATACCATTAGCCATAATCAACAAGACTCGCATGGGGCCAGAGGACTTTTGGCACGTGGAAGTGCAGTGGTGCTGCAACGGTATCTACGAGGCGACGTGGGAACGTGACTCAGTTATTTGCTACTTCTATTCGCATTTATTTGTCTAGGCCTTAGCATGATAGGTGTTGTATTTTTTCTTGATTGAATATTATGCTTGTGTTAGGTGAACTTTGGAAAACCTTGTACCAATTATGTGTTTGGATAAAATGAAAATGTTTGTTGTTAAATCTTACATAAGCTATCTCATAATCTTGAACTAAAATCCTCAAGATCCCAACACATGAAAACAATTAAGAATGGAAACAATCCTCGAATCTCAACACTCTCTTAGGATAGCTGATAGACAATCAAACCACCGATAAGTTGACTAACCTCTAGATGATAAAGCACTCAGAGTAGCCTAAGTTTTGCGAAAATCACCATTAAAATCCCACAACTTCACCCTTATGAGTTTTTTTTTCCAAACCCTTGTATCAACTTTTATATCCGGTTAAAATTCTTTACTTCTAATAACACCGGTCCTCAACAATGCTACCCAGTATCATTCGTAGGTAATCTTTCTCCACCCAATGTCTTGTTGGTAATCCTATCGGGAAATTCATCCTAGAAAATACCCTCATCCTTGAAGTTTTCATTGTTGAGCCAAGCCTAGATAACAACTAGTATTCACATTTGATTGTCCTTCAATGCAAGCCATCATCCTTGGACTAACTCTTTATTCGTAGAACTCAGTGTCATTTCTTTAGCCCCGAACATTCGATACTGCCAAGAACCTCTACCACCATTCATCTTCCCCTGACTTCAATACTACATTCGATTGAAGCAATTTTGTGAACTTTTAGAGTCTCAGCCTGGGGAGTCGACTTGAATGCTTGAATTGAAGTACGTTCGGCCAACGTAACTTCAAGATAAATATCTAGTTTGGCTACCCGTTGCTTAAACATATCTTTTGTCAAGGTCTGATGTTGCACATATTGATCCCAAGAACATCCTCTTTGTAATATTCATTAACTATTGATCTCTTTTCTCCAATGCATCTAAGCTTCAATTGACCTCTCAACCTAGGTCAACGGTGATTTCTTTAACTATGACCCCTTGTCTTAATTCAACCTATCCCTGAACCATCTGGGTTCCACCCTAAGTTACTCTAATCCCAGTTATGTTTCGTACCATTTGAAATTCTCAGCTAAACGCTTACCTATTCATTACCTTATGGTCACCTTCTCTGAAACTTGTAAAATTGAGCTGACCATCCTTATCAAATAGCACGTATGTTTTTGCCCGTTAATTTTTAAAACCTTGCCCCATAGGTTTATGAGTGGCGACAATCCTCAGAATATTACGTCATTAGGCTTTAGCACTTTCACGAAAAACTAGAATAATCCATGGGAACCTCTTATCACCTCTTTGAATTGTGGGGCAATCTTTCCTCAACATTACAACTTAAAATACCGTCAACATCCACATTTAACAAAGTTTTAAAGACCGAGACCCTCGACTGCAGGAATGGTTAAGTAAGAGTTTATTCAACTAACTATATTTTTGCAAGGGACCTGACAAATAGAACTATGCCATCAGTAACCTACAGTTAGGAACAACAGCTTCACACCAAGGGACTCATGACACCACCATGTGATAAAGTTCAAACTTTCCAAGACTAGTTCATAATGGACCCACACATCCAATAAACTGGGAAGCAAAAGATTCATACTGACAGTAGGGGAGTGGAAAATAAGAGACAACGTTGAGCTTAGGATACCCTTAGTATTCAAGTAAAGGAAGAATATCTGTACGTATCAATATTCACGTCGATTTTTCCCACCAAAATGTTAAGATCTGAATCCTTCCATTCCCACCTTCAATGAAGAATTTTGACAACAACCATGTGCATCAGGAGCCAGACGAAGAATTAACCATCAAACCAGAATGAATTACGTGACTTCGTAATTACCTCAGACATACTTTTGTTCACGTTTACTTAACCTCAAGTGACTAACCACCGGAGAAAAATGATCCAATCAATGGAAGAGACATCTAAACTCTGCATACCAGCACGTGAAAGACAACGACAGAAGTTAAGAGAAACGGTACAACACTTGGAAAGACTAGAATAGGAACGGAAGCATATGACTACGGACTTCATCACTGAGATCGTTAAGATCGCATCAGGAGCACAACATTCGAGTTACAATGGGTAACCTCACCAAGGTCACTCGTTTTCTATTGGTTAAACCTCACAACACATCAGTAGTTACAAGCAAAAAGTGCATTCGTGAGATCTGCACCAACATGAGTTTTTATTATACCAACCAAGACCCGCATCTCCCCTTCAGATGAATGGGTAATCTGAACGCGCACGATTTTGAACCGTCAAAGGCATGTTGAGAGTATGCATAAGGGAAATTAAAGGAAACTCTTATCTTCGGTTAAAATTTGTTTGCAACAACAGCTCCCGAGCTAGCTTTTGTAACCATATGAGATTCGTGTGTAAACAATACTGCGAGTTGTCAATGTACGAAATAGAAATAGAAAGGGACTGATTGGTTGGAACATATCTCTGCTAGTCAATAAAGTGAGACCTAGAATGCAATAATAGAAATTCATATAGAATCTAGAATAGTAGCCTTGCATTAACAATCTATGGTAAGAATGATAGAATCTCATTAGATAAGACTTTTTATACTGATAAACAGGTTGAGTGTCATGCTTTCACCTTATAAGTAGAACCAATTCATCGAACAGTTCAGTGACCCCTTTCTCTTTTTCTATTTCCCAAATATGGCAAGACAAAGACAGAACCACAAGAGCTCAGTAAGAGTAAACAGAACCAAGGAGAAAGTGGACGCCCCGAGCCTGGCACAAAACTTGCGAGATTTAGCAGCTAATTTGGACCGATCACAAGGGAAGGCACCCTAGGAAGGATCATGATACTTATCAGACCTAAGGATACAGAATATCCAAGCACCTTAGAAGAAGAATTTTTCCCAAACAACAGCGAACCACAGTAAGGGCTTGTTATACGTGCAACAAGTCTGAACATAGGATCACTTTTTGCCCGCTAAGAAGTGGAGAAGATAATCAAGAAGGACCACTGAGGAACAAAAGGGAATTTGTTCCCAAAAAGCCATACCACCCTGCCGACAGACCAAGGCTAGCAAGGAGTTAACCTTCAAAGGTAAAGCTCTGCTATAAATGAGGTCAGCTCGGGCACAAAAAGTCACAATGTCCATAGTTAGGATAAAAGGACTGGGAAAATCAATGGCAACAACGAAAACAACCGCAACCTCAATCAGGAGAGCACCAAGAGCCTATCCAAGCTGCGAGGCCTATTATCAATCAGCAAAGTGAGAAAGGAAGATCATCCCTCAATAGGAACCAGAGGCCTCATGAGGGCCCCAGCGCCGAAGCAAGACTGAGAAACGCTAAGAATGGCAATGAAAATCGACCAGTGGGAGAACAAATCTTTGCTTTGCAAGAGTATGAGAGGGAGGGTATACAAGTCATACAAGGTATGTCCGTGCTGTTCAATACCTTAGGGAGAATATTGTTTGATTCTAGAGCATCTCATTCTTCCATATCTTTAGTACGTAGAAAATCTTTTTCCTTGGAACCCAAGGTGTTAAGAGAAAACTCTAAGCAACGATACACCCTTAGAATATCACATGCAAGTGGACTTTGTTTGTAGAGCGTGCACGTTGAGAGTACTAACACCCTTATGCCATGCGACCTAAGAGTTATGGATTTTATTGAGAACAATGTGAAAACCCTAACATTGAGTAATGCGAAGATGAGTAAATCAAGTAACTTCAACAAAAGATGACCATACAGGCTCACCAATACAAACACCCTGTCAAATAACCAAGTTACCCTGAGTTATATATGAATACAAGGACATAACTTCAAGGAGAGCTCAGTAGAGATCCAAGGCTAGGTACTCCAGAGGAAATGCGATTCTGTTAATCAAACCTCTAGGGCAATACCACAGAAGTGTAAAAGGCATGACGAGAAGGCACAATGCTAATAAATCATCCCCAACCATTCACACGATGAACTACGATATGAAATTTTGAGGACGAAATTTATTTTAAGAGGGGTAGATTGTAATGACTCGGTTCAAACCCTAGTGGAAACAACCCTATTTGTAATGACCTGTCTAACGATCTAACCCAAACCCTAGTATTAGCGATGGTTAGTTGACAAAATCTTAGGTCGCTAGAAAGATAGAAACCCGAAGCAAATTCGAAACTCTAATTTGACCCAAAAATCCTAAAAATACCAAATACTTAGATGCAAAGTCCTAATACTCAGAGAAGTCTCGTGACAGCCTAAATTAAGTAAATAACATAAAATATAAAGTTAAAAATCAAAAAAATTCATAATTATGGTAAAATGACTATTTTTCCCATAATACAATAAAAAGTCTTAAAAACTCAAGTTTTGACACATGGACATTCAAAATCAGATATTTAGATACAATTAAATAAAAAAAAGACAAAGAAACAATAAAAATGAAAAAATACCCTTGCATAGCCGCCTTGGGAATTGAGCATAAAAAATACTTTTTGTCTTTTTAAGCTCAAAAATGAGAAAAAATTGTATAAATTAAACATTATTATGACCCAAGACTTTTTATACAAGTAATATACATAATAATATAATAATATAGGTTAAAAAAAGTAAACAAATTATTATTTAAAATTTCTACATAATAAAATAGTCAAAAAGATAATCTTTGTCAAACTGGCTTAAATTGACTTAAAGGCTTATACCTATTTAATTAATTATTATAAAAATTATGAAAATTCATGAGAAAATAAAATTAATTATAAACACACTAAAATAATAGCTTTTAGTATATTAAAATACCAAAAAGATTCATACAATTAATTTTTTATACATTTTCTTGCATAAAATGGTACCAAAACACAATTTAAATAATAAAATATTTGCAAAATCATCTTTTGAGGCTCCCCGAACAGCCCTAGCCGAAACCCATGCTGCCATGATCTGAATATATCTCTCTCAAATAGACCACACCACCCCAGGCAACCAATGGAATCTTAGAAAAATGAAAATTTTCTTACACCATATAACTATGATACTCACCAAACAATTTTGCTATAAAGACAATACTAATATCACCCATTCTCCCCCTATAATTTTGGCTGAGAGAGGTGAGGGTGAGCCACCAAAAGTTTTCTAAGTGTTCCTCAGAAAAGAAGGAGAGAAGAAGGAAGAAAGATAGAAGGAGCAAGGAGGCCTATTGAAGTCTTGAAAGCTAAGTCCTAGCCATCTTTCAATTTTTAGAGCATCAAACAAGTAAGTAAATCCCTAAAACCTTTTTTCATTCTCTCATAAAGTAACCCTCAATTCATCTTTATAAACAACCCTAAGAATAAGAAACAAGATTTCACACAAAAAGCGTCGTGTGAGTAGAATAGGTGTTGTTCATATGAGATAAAGTGTTGTATGTGCTTGCATGTAAGTGTTTTTGAGTTTTATGACTTGAATAGGCTCTAAAACTTTGGTATCTATGAACATATTACATGCATGCAAAGAAAATATGTTAAATTTAAATGCATCATGAGCTAAGTTACTAAAACCCTAAATAACCTAATTTTCTGGGCATATTAACTTTCTACCACGAACTTTAAACTATAATAACTAATTGTAGAAAAATGATCTAAATACGAGCTTTATGTCCAGTCCTAGCTTTATAAGTTTTCTTTCATAAAAAATTAGTTTCAAGTGATTTCGTTGGGTAAAACTCTAGTTATGACATTTTTACCAAAGAATGTCAAATTTTGACCACTCTGAGTTGCAGACATAAAAATTCTAAGTTAGAGTGAGAACCGAGCTCAAGTCAAAACATAAAATTTGTAGATACCATATCTATCTTACTTTCCACCAAATATTACCCAAGAATATAAAGGCATGTTAGGTCCAAATCCTGCCCAACGTCACTATTGTGATTCTGTGACTGATAGAGCTCTCTGTCGCACATTTTTGTGGGATCAAAAACCTATGTTTTTCATGGCCACATCCAAAAATGGTTTTCATGATAAATGTATCTAACATATTAATCTAGATTCTGAGAAAAAATAAGCCCAAAATACCCTCTGATGATCCCCCAAAGGTTTTGTGCAATCTCTATTGAATGTCGGTTCTGTTGACTGAACCCATTTTATAAATTGGCCAAAATCATCAACTTGTTCCAAACAACTAGTCTTAGCACAAAATAGAACACTTGTAGGGGATGCCTTAAACTAAAATCTTTCCAAAAATCAGACCCATAGCATTTGAATTGATGCTTCAAAAATGAGGCCAACAGAAGCCAAATTCTGCATTTTTCTCTGTAAAGTGCTGAATGATTTTCTTTTAATTAAAATAAATGACCCTTTTTCCATAGGATCTGACCTTAGTGTTAAACATAAAAGTTGCAGAAAATACTTTTATCTAATTGGTGCTCAAAAATCAAAAATTAAATCCATGTCTAGGTACCTCAAATCACTTTTGTAACTTTAAAATTGACGCTTGAACAATTACCCAAATTTGGCTAAGTGTATGAGTAATATGTCATATTGTGGGACTTGAATATATGAACTCTAAACGAATTATGTGAGTGATGGGTGCATAAAAATGATAATTTGATGAATAGAAACCATATCAAGAGGTTGAAGCCATGTTGCTTAAAATAATAGCTTGTGCTTTTTATACTTGAACTCTATGCTTTAGTGAGTTATACCTTGTGTTATACCATGTTTATATGTTATGCTATAATTAGTTGTACACGAGAAGCATGTTGCACACCATGAGCTTGCTACACTTGCATCTTAGTTTATCGGAGTCCCTTTTGTACCTATCATTGTGGGTTGGGTTATATGGAAATCATTCCTTCTGTGGTTTTAAATCTAGGGCGTCCATGGTTGCCAATGATTTGGGAAGTTGTTATTATGAAAAAAAGGGTTTATTATGAAAATGGGTAAGACACCATGGGTTCGTCACTAGCCATTTAATTTCGATAATTTAGACTTTGGGTTGACACCAAACAAGCATTTTTGTCCTTAAGGTAGGTTTTGTGCGCATATAATCTGGCCAGAGGACTTGCAATAAGGGTGGAGGGTTTGGAATAAGGATGTAACTAGCTTCCCCACCTCGTTGCCATTGAGTAAAACGGCTAAGGCATGAAGCCAAGGCGAACGTTTACCTTTCGCAACGAGGCAAGAATAAGTTTCGTGATTAGATTCCCATTAACTCTACTCTGTAATTTCCAGCGTGGAATTCATGTTATTGTTCTGGATGTATGTCGTGTTGGGCATTTACATTGCATTCATTTGTATCACATACCTGCATAATTGTACTTATATATGCTTACCCTGCTGAAAATGTCAAATTTGTCTATCCCATTGGCCTTACATTGTATTGGGTGTCATATGATATGTATTATAGGATATTTTGTTGTGAATTTGTTAAAAGGTTTTGGGAATTTGCTTATGAGTTTTGGCTCATGGCATTCGTGCTACAGGTGAAGAAAAAGAACTTTTTGAGGAGGGCGTTGTCATGCCCCAAACTCCGGGTCACGTGAAATACCCACAAACAACCAGAATAAACACCCAACTTGGTATTTACTCACAAATTAAAGCGTACATGCATTTAATATATCCGCCCAAAAGGATCACATTATACGGTTCCAACACCGAAAAAATATGTCATAATATACATGATTCGAAAGAAGAAAAAAAAGACTACGGGTCTTCCACCTCAACCGGCAACCTCGAATCAATCTGCGTGACCGGTACCTGAAAAACAATTCAAGTCCCACACCGTGAGCCAAAGCTCAACAGATACTAAACAAACATGCAATATAAAAAAAATATGCTCGGAAAACGAGGTGAAATTTTTGACTCACACGAGCCATAAAAATAATTTTATATCTGAATTTATACGAGCTCCAGAAGAAAACAGTTGAAAAATGATTTTATATGAGAACTCCCAAGAGTCTCAAAGAAAACAATTTTGAAAACGGTTTTGTATAACGACTCATCAAAGCCTAAAAAATAATTTGAGAAATGTAGTACAATGCCTCACCAGCAAAGATAGACTCCTACGAGCCAAGACTCCCACGAGCCCCACATGCAACACACGCCATGTATATAACGCAACACGTGCAGAATTAACATATAACTTCACGGACTTTCACAGTAGGACCACTATCCGCCCCTCATCATATAGCTTCACGGACTTTCACTGTAGGACTTTCACTGTAGGACCACTATCCGCCCCTCATCATATAGCTTCACGGACTTTCACTGTAGGACCACATGCACTTTAACCGTAGGACCACTATTTGGCCCTCATCATATAGCTTCACGGACTTTCACCGTAGGACCACTATCCACCCTTCATATGCATTGCTGACTAATGCCAACAGATATCTTCACGGACTTTCACCGTATGACCAAAATTCGCCCCAACATATACAACTTTTAAAACCAGAGTTCTAAATAATGCAACACATGGATATATTAGATACATCATGACTGCATAAGATCACCTATGACAACATAGGACCACATATCCGTCCTACAACATGCCACACACACCCATCATCTGCTCACCAAACGACCCATCCACTCACCGAGACAACCAACGATGTGGAAAATCAAAACCTAACCCGGAGACCAACACCTAAACCTCCCACAGAACGGTTCTCACCAAAAACCACCTCAAAAAAAAAAACAACGAACCCACACGTCCAGCATCCAAAGATGCACCAACCTCCACGCACTCAACTATGCACCAACACCCCGCATGACATGACTAACACCCTCTCCGTGACTTCATTCGACAGGACCCCATAATCCAATCAACTAAAAAAATCACTAGAGGAGAGTAGTCGATCGAGCCCCATAACCCAAATGACTAAGAAGCTATCACACGACCAACAAAACCACCAAAACTCCAAAAAGCCCAACACAAGACCCAGTCGATTGGACCCCATCCAGTCGACCGAAACAAGCTACTGGAAAAAGCACAAAATTCCCCAAACACGTTGGTTAGTTTACTGACCCCACGATCCAGTCGACTGAACCGTGATCCAGTCGACTGACCCCCTCAATCCTGTCAACTGAACCCAGCCGGAAACTAACTCTGAGCTACTGTTTCAGCCTTCCAAACCTCAAATTAAAGCCTCCAAACTTCCAACCAACACCCTCGGACATACCCTAGCTTAAGCCTAACACCGAAACCTCGAAAGAAACACCCAAACACGATGTCATCCAATCGAAATCGATGAAAAACGATTTTAAACCCCAAAACCAACGTTTGAAACATAAAGCAAATTTCATGCATTTTGAAATGGTAAAAACACCCACGATTACACATAGTACCCTTATATGGCATGAGAGTCTAGGATCCTACCTTGTTGAGTTAAAAACTTGACACCTCGATCGACGAGCAAAATTGAATTTTATCAGAATAAAATTTTGTCCCGATGAACGCGTAGCCCACTGTGCCAAAAGCAAGGATCCGCTGTTGGATCATTGAAAATTGAGCCCCAGGCCCCCGAGAAGTTAGAGAGAAAGCAGAGAGAAAAGAGAAAACTTAGCGGAGAAGTTTTGAAAATATCTAATGACAGATATTTATACGCAACGAAAATATCTTCTCTTTGTTTTTTGAAATCCGCACCACAACGGCTAACGGCCCCTGGAACCAACCCTACATGCATATCTAAGCCCGATCATGCATCAAAACGCATATAAACATGCTGAAATAGAATGGGTAAACATGCGTCAAAAAATGCCAAAAAATAAAACGGGTCAGGGTCTCACAACTCTATTCCCTTTAAAGGAATTTCGTCCCTGAAATTTAACACAAGTTCAAAAGAAAACAAACCATCGATCGCAATTGACACAGGCATAAGAAATGGTTAGCCACACCATTGCTAAGATATAGTCAAACAAGGTCAGGCATCCTAAACAACGGCTAACTATCTCAAAGACACGTGATCTACCACTCACCTCAACCTCACCTCCTCACTAACCGCTGACGGAGTCCATAACCAACCCCCAACAGATGAAATGAAGAAACTGACCCAAAGCTTGCATACTCAGAAAGTACCTCTATGCACTGGAGAAAGATCTGTATCATCCGGCATGACCGATGCCCTGGAAGAACTAGGTCTTGTAAGTGCATACGCTTGGCCCTGCGTCATCCTGGTTTGTCCACCATAACCCGGCATTGTCGGCTGCCGTACCTACTGAACTGAAGTACCCCCACCTATAATTCGGGAAGTCTGAACTATAGGATGCTGCTATCGATCCTGCACAAATGAACCCTCTAGTGTGCTTACTGTGCTCGGTGCACTCTCTCTCTCTCTTAGGACAATTCCTGCAAATATATCTACTCTGGACACATCCAAAACAAATCAGCGGCCCTCTCCCCTGTGATTGATCTGGTATGGGACTCTACGACTGCCTCAATTGTGGATCCTGGTACTGCCTCGGCTACAGAAAATTTGACACACGGTGCCGTAGCTGTCTACATCGATAACATCTAACTTCCCTCTGTTCTGGTCCCCCCGATGAAGCCACCGATGGTGCTGGTGCAGAGAACTACTATGGTAATCTGAATGGTTGAAAGCTAAGGCCATAGGATTTTTGCCTCTTGCCAGAATGCCCACCTGTCTGTACCTCTGTCCCGCCCTGTAGTATCTTGGCCTCCCTAAAAACTCGAATCTCAGTAAATGTGTTCTCAATCATCGCTGCTGCCTCCACCAGCACTGTAAACATACGCAGCGCCATGCTGGCTACTCTCTCTCTGATCGCGGGCCTCAAACCCCGCCCAAACTGCCTCTACCTCAGCTCATCGGTCGCCACCAACTCCGATGCAAAACGAGATAGGCTAGTAAACCTGGCCTCATATTGCTTAACACCCATCGGTCCCTAGGTGAGAGTATAGAACTCCTCTCTATACAGGTCTCTAAAAGAAGGAGGGAAATATTTCTCTAAAAAAATCCAGTAAAAGCTGCCCATGTGATCCCCACAGTATTTCGGGCATACTTCCACCACTCGTGACCATCACCCATCAGTTGAAAGGTAGCAAAAGAAACCTGCAGATCGTCCTCCACTATCTACAATGTATCAAGAATTCGAGTCACCAGCTCCAACTCTGTTGCCATTTTAGGATCAGGATCCCCAACAAAGGTAGGAGGATCCATACGCCTAAACTCCCGCATCACCACTGTTGCCCTCAACTTGGGGTCTCTCTCTCTCCCCTTAGAGGTCTCAACCAACTGCTGGATAGAACCTACCAGCACCCTCAACAAACCAGTCGTATCCATCGGTCCCTGAGGAGCATTTGCATCCCCAGCATCAGGGATAGGCACATCCCCTTGGCCAAAGCCATGGCCACGGCCTCGACCATGGCCTCGCCCTCTCCGCGCAGACATCACGTCTACATGAAAGAAACACAGAACATAAGATGCAATATATAAGCACGAACCACATAAGCATACTAGCACGTAGTCACATAGGTTCATGCTAAACAAACCTCACATATCGAGGGGAGCTGACAAGAATGACACGTCAATTTAGATAACCTAATAAGATTATGTGATAGAAATCACGTCAACAAAATGCATTTCTAAATTGGCTCCCGAGTTTGTTAATCCAAACACCCAAAGGCAAGACTAATCAATCCCAATGTTCAACCCTCATGCTCACATATACACAACATTCTCATGCTTAACATGCTAACACGTTCATGTTATCAAAACATCTAAACACATACAGTCAAGCACACGCAATCAACCTCACAGGATGATGCACCCATCCCACGACTCTTAGGTATTCGAACCCAGAGCTTTGATACCATTTTATCACGTCCCAAACTCTAGGTTACGTAAAACACCCACAAACAACTAGAATAAACACCCAACCCGGTATTTACTCACAAATTAAAGCATATATGCATTTAATATATCCATCCAAAAGGCTTACATTACACTGTTCCAACACCGAAAAAACATGTTATAATATACATGATTCGAAAGAACAAAAAGAAGATTACGGGTCTTCCGCCTCAACCGGCAACCCCGAGTCAACCTGCGTGACTGGTACCTAAAAAACATATTAAATCCCACACCCTGAGCCAAAACTTAGCAGATATTAGACAAGCATGCAATATAAATAAAGCATGCTCGAAAAATGAGGTGTAGGTTTTGACTCACACAAGCCATAAAAATGATTTTATATATGAACTTATATGAGCTCCAAAAGAAAATAGTTGAAAAACGGTTTAATATGAGAACTCCCAAGAGTCTCAAAGAAAACAGTTTTGAAAATAGTTTTGTATTACGACTCATCAGAGCTTGGAAAATAATTTAATATATATAATACAATGACTCACCAGCAAACATAGACTCCCACGAGCTCCACATGCAACACACACCACGTATATAATGCAACACATGCAGAATTAACATATAACTTCACGAACTTTCACCGTATGACCACTATTCGCCCCTCATCACAGACTTTCACCGTAGGACCACTATCTGCCCTTCATATGCATTGCTCATCAGAGCCAACAGATATCTTCACGGATTTTCATCGTAGGACAAAAATATGCCCCAACATATACAACTTTTAAAACCAGAGTTTTAAACAATTTTAAACAATGCAACACATGCATATATTAGATACATCATGACCGCATAAGATCACATATGACCACATAGACCACATACCCCTCCTACAACATGCAAGAATAAAACTAACCATAGTTCTATAAGCACTAAAAGCACGTATAACCACAACGTTCTACATAACTACGCCATATAACCCGACACGACATCACATGTCACACACACCGGTCATTTGCTCACCGAATGACCCATCCACTCACCGGGACAACCAACGATGTAGAAAATCAAAACCTAACCTGGAGATCTACACCTGAACCTCCCTCAGAACTGTTCTCACCAAAAATTACTTCAAAAATAAACAACAGACCCACACGTGCCGCATCTAAAGATGCACCAACCTCCACGCACTCAATCGTGCAGTAACGCCCCACATGACATGACTAACACCCTCTCTGTGACGTCAATTGACAAGACCCCATAATCCAATCAACTAAAAATGTCATTAGAGGAGAGCAGTCGATCGAGCCCCATAACCCAAATGACAGAGAAGCCTCCACACGACCAACAAAACCACCAAAACACCAAAAAGCCAAACACAGGACCCAGTTGACTGAACCCCATCCAGTCGACCCAAACAAGCTACTGCAAAAAGCACAAAATTCCCCAAACACGCTGGTCGACTGAACCATGTTCAGTCGACTGACCCCCTCGATCCAGTCGACTGAACCCAGGTAGAAACTAACTCTGAGCTACTGTTTCAGCCCTCCAATCCTCAAATCAAAGCCTCCAAACTTCGATCCAACACCCTCGAATATACCCTAGCCCAAGCCTAACACTAAAACCTCGAAAGAAACATCCGAAGATGATTTCATCCAACCGAAACCAACGAAAAATGGTTTTAAACCCCAAAACCAACGTTTGAAACATAAAGAAATTTTCATGCATTTTGAAACAGTAAAAACACCCATGATTGCACATAGCACCCTTATATGACATGAGAGTTTAGAATCCTACCTCGTTCAGTTAAAAACTTGACACCTCGATCCACGTGCAAAATTAAACTTTGTCAGAATAAAATTTTGTCTAGATGAACGCGTATCCCACCTTGCCAAAAGCAAGGATCCGTTGTTGGATCGTTGAAAACTGAGCCCCGGGACCCCGAGAAGTTAGAGGAAAGGCAGAGAGAAAAGAGAAAACTTAGCAGACAAATTTTGAAAATATCTTTTAAAAATATCTAACGTCAGATATTTATAGGCTACGAAAATATCTTTTTTCTTTGAAACCCGCACCACAACAACCAATGGCCAACGGCCGTGGGAATCAACCGTTTTAGGGTTGGTATACTGAAAGTTATGTTTTTAGTATTTAATTTTATTTTAATAAAATTAATTTTTTATTTTATGAGAATCTTTATGAGCAATGTATGTGTATCATTTCTTCAATGTTATGCATGGATGTCTGATATTCTGTATAATATTTAATATGGTGTGTAGAGTACGGTTTACACACAGAAGATCAGATTTTAGGTTCTTGCAGAATATAAATTTTAGGTTCACAGTTTAGATGAAAATGGACAACCATCGGTTCGATTGTGGCACAGAATTTTAGTAGGTCTTTCTTGGTTACGGGAAGCAGATAATAGCGTCGTCTATTGTTCCAACTTTTTGTGCCAGTACACTTTGTATGTATTGAATGGGACATTTGAGGTAATTAATTTTATACTGACTATATAAATTAATTCACATCCCAATATTATTATGAATAGTGCTTATCCTCTTAATCCTGAAATAATTATTGATTTGCGTATATTTAATATTCGTTGTTTTAAT
>JAOTRH010098887.1:0-16052 GCA_034768845.1 Heliamphora exappendiculata
TTTAATTAAAATTAATTAATTAAAAAAACTTAATTTTATTTTTTATTACAAAATATTTTAATTAAAACTGAATTTTTCAAATTAATTAAATTAACAGGATAATATAAAATAAATATACAATATCCATGAAGTTCATATATATATAAACACAATATGTATATATCACAGTTTTATGATCGAATAAAAATTCTCATGAGTTTCAAACTCCTGTTGACGATTGACTATAACAATTCTCATTCCTGTCAGTTTCTCATTTCTTGATTGCATCAAGATTCTTTGATACACATCGATATTTATAGATATATCGTTTCAGTATCAAAACACATCAAAAAATTTGATCAAAATAGCCCCGAGCCAGCCCACCACCGCCAGCCACCAAGCACCGTCGCTGCTACCATTGTGTTACCACCTTCAGGCGGCTTTTGTTGCCACCTCGATGCTCCATTTTTGATACTCTTTATACTAAAAAATAGCTATTAAAAGTAGTATTTTTTGTCAAAAAACCAATTTGAAAACAGCCCAAAAAATAGTCAAAAAATTGCTTGGAAACTGTCGCCGCTGCTGGTCAGTGCCGCAATCTTGTTCTACTACCCGTTTGGCCTTTTTTTAGTGGTGTTTTTACTTTCATTTTCTAGAAAGATCGCTCAAATATTTAGCAACCTGTTGCTTTGAAGAAGCCCTCGAAAATAGTCTCGAAAAAGTCCATAAATAGCCCCGAAGGGTAGCCACCCCTGCGCCGCTGGTTGCCGCCGCTACCAGGTTTTTGTGCACTGTTTGGCCCAAATTTTTAATAGTTTTGGACAGTATTTTAAGTTATGTTTATTTCTATATTATGTTTAAAGAATTGCTAAAAAAATAGTCGCATAAATGACCTAAACAATTAACAAAATCGGCCCTGAACCGCCGCTGGCAAAGTTGCCGGTGGTGGGCTATTTTTGCTAATTTTTTCTGCTGTTTTTGATTTATTTTTGTTGGTTTTTTTAATGCATAAATACTGTAAAAAATTATCAAAAAAATTATTTAAAAACCGTTAAAAAACTGCCGTAATCCATAGCCCGTTTAAACCAAAAATCGCCGCCGGTGCCGGTGCCGGTGCCGCCACATGTTCTTCGTGTTCTTGAAAATTCAACCTACTCTTAAAATAATCTAAATAGATATTTAAAATAGAACTACTATTACATCGATACCTATATCCCATAAGCTAACATTCGATCTAGAAAAAACTTAATCTATCACGATCAACCATCGTGATTAAAAAAAATTAAATCATCATCTAAATCATTCAATCAAACATGAATAAATAGATGATTATAAAATCGAGATTAAAACACCTGTAAAATAAAGTTAGCACAGTTCTAAAACTACCCGACCTTGATAAACTGTAAATAAAAAATAAAACGGCTTTGATACCAATTGTTGGAGGTAAAACTACTAAGATCAATGTTTTAGCAAACGATTTTTAGTAAAAAATTAACTGGATAAGCAAACGCTGAAATGAACTCCAGATAAAACTTTTGATGTCGAACGATTAAAATAAAAATTCGTGCAATCACAGTTAATTTAGAAGAATACATTTTTTCTGATTGAATCTTCAATTAGGATTTTAATTCCGAGTTGAAACTCCCATCAAACCTTCTATTGTATTTTCTTATACGATTCTCGAATGTAGTGTAGGCTACAATTTATCGAGAACTCATTCCAGCAGAACCTAAATAACTTTAGTCTTGAAAATAAATTATAAATTTGGTTATGTGTATCTACATATTTATAGGGTTATAGTAGGGACCTGTGGAGTAATTATGGCAAAAATTTTTAGTGGAACACAGATACCCATCTAGTGATTTTTGCAATTAAGCAAACCTCACAACGGTATTTGTAATTATAAAAACCTTGCAACAGTTTCTGTAATTTTTATAAAATACTAAATTGCAATTCACACAACTAAGGAATTGTAATTACACTATAAGCCATAATTTCAAGACATTCTTGCATTGAATTCCTGTTATTAAATACTTAATATTTTTCCCCACGTTAAGATTCTCGATACCTGCCAATTAAATTTAATTATTGATAATTTAATTTAATTGGCATCTTAAAATTTCATAAGTCTTTCCACTTAACTTATTTGATCGCCAGATAATTAAATCCACCTGTAAGGTTTGATCCGGTCAAAATTTATAAACTTTCTTAAAGGGATATTGTCAATCTCGATCAATTGAGATGTAAATTCTATTAATAATTAATATTTATCATATAAATAATATCGCTATGCAACTCACCGAAAATATAAACCCATATAAGATCGCACTCTCTAATGAATTAAAACAACGAATATTAAATATACGTAAATCAATAATTATTTTAAGATTAAGATTATAAGCACTATTCATAATAATCTTGGGGTGTGAATTAATTTATATAGCCAGTTTAAAATCAATTACCCCAATGTGTCCCATTCAATACACACAAAGTGTACTAACACAGAGAGTCGGAATAATAAACGACGCTATTATCTGTTCCTTATAACCAAGACAGGCCTACTAAAATTTTGTGCTACAGTTGTACTGATAATATATCAATTTCTATCTAAACTGTGAATATAAAACTTATATTATGCAAGAACCTAAAATCTTATTTTCTGTGTACAAGCCGTACTCTACACACCAGATTAAATACTGTATAAAATAAAGAACATCCATACTAACATTAAAAAAACTATATACATACATTACTCATTAAGATTCTCATAAAATAAAAAATTAATTTTATTAAAATAAAATTAAATACTAAAAATATAATTTTCAGTATACCAACTCTAACACAATGAGTGTACAACTTCTCGAGGTCCTTTCTCTTATGGCCCAACTTGAAGAAAAGGTCGTAAGACATTACCTTTGCTGAGCTCCCTTTGACCACTAAGATATGCTTCATGTCATACCTGTCAATTCTGAGGGTAACTACGAGTGCATCGTTGTGGGAATGCTCAACCCCATCCATATCGGCATCAGTGAAGGTCACATTATTTGCAGAGTACTCGCTGCTCAGCTCTTTACGCTTGCTTGGCTCCCTATTACTAAGCCGAGTCTGCATTACCTCCCTTCTGTGTGCGGCCTCTCGATTTCCTGTCTTGACCTCATTTGTTGTTCCCGCCCTAGGGGCAGCGTGAATGACATTTATGACCCCCGTCAATTCATTTGCGACCACTTCTTGCTCATCCTGGGTTGTGGCATGCTGCTCGATCTCGATCTTTTCTTTGTCAATGAACTGCTCGAGATGCCTAGCTTTAACTTGGACCTCAAGGAACTTCCTGAATTTCCTGAAGTTCTCCGCCATATGCCCATCGTGTTCAGGAACTGTGTTGGGTGAGCACATGGGTATGACTACAAGGGTGTGCTTGGACGAAGTTGAGATATGCGTAGTGTCAAATCTTGTATGAGACGACATGGTTGCTTTGGTGTCTCTCTCGCAAGTGCTAAGTGCACAAGATTTAAGAAAAATGTGAAGGGGGTTGATAGTGTGGTTGGTTTAGTGCATATATAGTATATCATAATCATGATGTTTCTTAAAGGGAGAGAGGTTGTTTGTGTTTGAATCTGCAGTGTAGAGGCGGTTGTATTGTTTTGCCCTTGAAAGTGAAAGGTGGAGTAGTAAAGTTCAACAATGCACCGTATAGTTTGAGTGACCTAGGGTTGGCTGGCAAAATCGTGGATCCAAAGGTATGTAGTCGTTCTTGTTCGGAGAGTAGAAGTGTGGACGATGTTTGTACAGTTGTGGGAGTTATAGGTGACTTTGGGTGAGAGGTCTCAAATTGAGCCTTCTTCGATTGAGTGTCGTGCGCTTTCTTTGTGGGTTTGCCTAAGCAGTGAGCTCGAGACTGTAATGTGACTGTTGTTTACCTGTTGAGAGTTAGGTTAGTGTATCATAATCTTGTGATGTGAGGCCTTAGAGTAATGAGAGTGTTGGTGTTGTGCCTCTCTGAATACTCGGTAATGAACTCAAAATCCTACGAAACAAGTTGTATGGAACATAGGAAGTTAATGATGTTCAAGGTGTATGAACGGGGTCTGGATTTGAGGACTCAGTATGACGAATGGTATGATTATCATGATTGGGGTCAACAACATTTGTATGGTGGTCGTCGATGTCAACTCAAGATTAGATGTGCAGTGTTCTCTTGAACCAAGTATTTGATGAGTACTGAGAATGGGATGGTGTTGAGTGAGAGCTTCTGGTTGTCATTTTCTTTTCTCTAGGCAAAGAGAGAGTTACCTTATGGACGGTTACCGTGTATGAGCTGTTTCACCATTATTGGATGTAAATGTCAGGAACTCTGATTGATTCTGCTTTGGCTGTTCTTTGAGGAGGTGAAAATCTCCGTGGATCTTATATCCATGTTGTGGTCCTTTGGGTTGTGCCTCAAAAACTTATACCACCGTGATCGAGTGATTGTAGGATTGATTCCTTGAAATTTCTTGGTGAAGGTTTGTTTGCTCTACCGTGTGAGTACGAGTGTTTGGGTTGTTGTGTTCCTTGAGATATTGGGTTGGTAGACTTAGAACGCCTATTATTTTTTTTGATGGGGGAATTAGTGTTGACATGTAGAGCCTATTTCTATAGAAATTGGTTGAAAATTGTTTGACAAATGTATAATGTATATTCTGGTTTGTATGGGAATGATGACATCCTTAGCTCTTATCAGAGTGAGCTCCTTGCTGAAGTCTTTGTGACTGGATTGTTCACGTGGTGAGTTTCTGATAGACCTTTTGTGAGTCTCAATTTGCGTTTGGCTTGGCATTGCGAACTACTTAGTTTTCTCAGAGTTGGTGGCCAATTATCCACTCATGATGAGGATATAAGTTATAAACAACCGAGTGAGATTATTAAGAGAATGTGGTAAAGGTATAAAAAGTTTGATGTATGAAAGGGCTTCGACGATGTGGCCTTTTTGGGTCAACATAGTATTCTGATTTGAAATGGAAAGGCCATGATGAGTTGTGTAAGTTAAAATTGTTGAGTATGAGAGGTGGGTCTTGGTTGATTATTTGGTAGGAAATGTATGAATGGGTTGAGTGGCGTTGGTAAAGGATCAGAGAATTATGTGGAGTTATTATCTAATAAAGCATTTTGTACGTGCAGTACGAATGTAAAGGAATGAGGTGAGTGTATATGCTGGTGTTGACAAGTGGAATGGTTGATGACGGTTTATAATTTAGTATTCGACTCATTGCAAAATGTTGTGGATTCGAGGGACCGATGTACGTGTTATAAGTTTGGGTTGAAGCCAAATGGAGGTGATTATGATTGGTTAGAGGTTGAACAGTAGACTAAGAGTCAGAGAGTCGATGGTGAAACGTGGGGTACGTATGTACGTTATGTTGTAACAGGTGATGTGATTATATTTGTGTAGTGAAACATGTACCTATGGAATGTTTGGTCTGTGTGACGTTTCTGGCCTAAGTGATTCATTGAGTTCATGTGACTGTGTTGATCTTAATGGTTGTGATACTGAGGTGGTAATCTCGACTGTGAAGAATCTTAGCATTGACAATGATGTGACACCTAGTATTTTATGTAAGGTGAGAGTTGTAGTTTCTGATTGAGGATCTGATGAAGGATTGGGAGAGGGTGAAGGTTCAGATCGAATGTAGGTAACTCATGAGAAGAAAATGTATTCTTTGGAGTTTCCAATGAATTGAATGAGTTTCGTTTTTTGGAACCAGATGTTTGTTGTTTTTGCACGAGAATGAGCATTTCTTCAGCTTCAGTGATGGCATTTTTGACATACGTAGAATAGCATTATGGCGTCAAATTTTGTGGTTATCAGTTGATCGTGAAGACTTGAACAAGATTTTGGATGTGATACGTGTGACTCCTTGTGAGCAATGTCAGAACTTGTCAACGTGTGTTTAGGCTTATAGGAGTAGTCCTTGGTGTGTATTTTGATATGCGAATGAGCTAGGTTACGGTAGTACAAACAAGGGTAGTAGTCCTTATAACCTAAAGTGGAGAGTGTTTAGACCAGTTCCAATTGTGGATTAGCTTCGTGCTATGCGTTAAATCGCGTAAGTTTGCCGTGTTCAGTGGGGGTTGTGTTTTGATGCCTCGATGGAGTGAGTTAGATCTTGGGCTGACAATGTGTGGATGACCGTAGCATTAGTGAGACTTTGTTCGCAGAAGCAATCAGTATGATGTTTATCCATCAGAAACATGTTTATGTCGTGGGACGTCGCTCTTGGGGATGAGCTGCATTGGCATCTTTACCATTGTGCAGCGTTATAGAGTTTTTGTATTGGAGATTGTTGGTAGTCGACGATGAGTTAGCCGGCTTGAGTTCCAGTGTTGAATTTCAATGATGAAATTTCATTAGGAGGGAAGCGTTGTGAGACCCAGTTCCTTTTAATTTTGTAATGTTTATATGCGACGTGTTGTATATCATTTTGGTTGTTATAGAAAAATATGTTTCTATATATTTTTGCATGTGTTAGCTTAGTGATGCATGCAGATTTCAAACCCGGTCCTGTCAGGCGTTGTAACATAAAGTTAGTTTGCTTTCTGGGCAGGACCGCTCGATCGGTCCATAGATCGTTCGCGCGGTCTGTCTGTGTGGGTTGTATAAAGTGCCAAATCATGGCCTTACTTTTTGAGCCCAAGCTTGTTCAACAAGCCTCTCTCTCTCTTGAAAGAAAAATCAAATCTTTTGTCTTCTCTCTAGCTTTTAGCTTGGTTTGGACTCGGTTCTTGGCATTGGGATAGTCAATCCTTGATATACATGTTATGGGCTTCACGTTTATCCTAATGGAATCTCGTTTTGACGAATTTGATTTTTTGCTGATGTTTAAAACTTTGAATTTTTAACTCTCTACGATAGGATTCTAGACTATCTTGTTTTAAAATGGTGATACATGTGATTATATGAGTTTCTACCATTTTAAAATACTATAAATGTTGAACTTTGTGTTTAAACATTGTTTGGTCGAATGAAAAGTATATTATGTGTTTTGTAGTTTATTACAAAGTTGGTGGACGTATGTGTCCGTAGTTTTCGAAAAGACGAATTTTAAAAACTGGAAGGAATATGCACGTGTTGTGAAAACATAATTTTTGATGTTTTGGATTTGACTTTTGGGGTTGAGCCTTGATTTAAAGGATATGGTTGAGATGGTGAAAACCTTTTTCACTAAAATATTGGTTGGTCTCCATGGTTATATGGATGACATAGCTATATGCTTTTGGACATTGTGTATATAGCTATGTGAGTACAAGCGTGTCGACAGTTGTGCTGTATGCTTTTTTTAATAATTTTATAGATGAGGAGTAACAATGCGTGTACGTGGGCTTCCATTGCTCTTAGGTGAAAATTCAAATAATTTGCACAAGTAGGTGTTTCGTTCATTTGGATTAATCTCCGTAAATGAAGTGGTTGCCCCAGTGGGAGGCATTTGTTGTTATAACTCCGTATAGAACTTGTCATTACGTAGCGGGTCATTGGATGCCTCGAACCTATGCTAATTGCGAGAGTTTATAGTTGTTACATTTGTCTCCGGTGTGACAAAGTCTGTGCATATGAATCACTGTGAGTTGTGGAAACCTGGTTGAAAAATAACATGTTGTTTATGCTTATTAAACTGTTGTACGTTATGGAATTATACGAAAACTTGTGATTTTTAGGATGAAAAATCGTTTGTGGCTTGTGTAGTCGAGTTGTTCATATAATTCATAATTGTATATTATGCTTTTAATTCATGCTAGTCTTTTCATATTGAGTTTCGGCTCATGTTGTGGGATTTAAAATCTTTCAGGTGAAAAAGATCATATAGCTTGATCTTGAGGAATCTCGGAGGTGGTGGAGGACAAAACTCTTTTTTTGTTATCGATAGTTATTATCGATGGTTAATGGATCATGTAATGATGTAATATGTTTTAGACATAAAAGCATATATATTGTAAGCCTCAAGGCCATGGAGCCGATGCATACATGTTTGCATGATGACGAGAGGAACCTTGGGTTGATTGTTTTAAGTTTCATAGTTATATGAAATGTTTATCGTTTTTGGTTGGTTTATGTTTAGTGTAAGTTCTTGTGCCTCAAGGATGGTTTGAATCTTGTTTTAACTTGGATTGTTGTGCCTTGGGAGTTTTTAAAAAGGTTGAAAAATATTTAAGTGTTGTGTTAAAAGTTGTGTTTTGAAAAAAGGCCCAGAGCCAAATCGCTTGACGCACCGCTCGAATGGACTATCAAGCGGTCGAGGGGAGCACACTGGTTTGTTTCTAGCATTGAGAAACATAGTGAGCATGCAGGGACCGCTCGAGCGGTCTTTGACCGATCGAGCGGGTTGGGCTATTTTATGAAAATTTTAATTGTTTGTTTTAATGTTTGGTTCTTGGGACCGTGACCTTACTTTTTTAGAGCTATTCTTTTACATAAAATAAACACTCAAAAAGGAATTTTTCAAAGGTTTTAAGATTTCTTTCATTTACGTTCTTGGACCCATCTTGACTCGGATAGTTTTAATGGATCTCGGTATCTCAAAATGAATTTTTCTTGTATAGTTCATGTGATCTGGGTTTTGGAGCGTGATAATAATGACTTATCAATATTATTATGCCTTCATATCTCTCTATCTATTCTTTTTTTCATGTCAGGCTACTGACTTACCCCTAGGCCCCGTATGGGATAAGGTCAACCGCTCCTGGCACCATGCACCTGGTGGCAATTAGGCTACCCTTGACTCTACAATAGAGTTAGTAGGCTCAGAACTGCAAATATTGAGCTCAGACGTAGGTGCCTCGGGATACGCTATGCTCGGCCACCCTCAGTCGAGCTATTCGAAGGTTTGTGACCTCAAGCTTTGCATTGAGGGACATCACCGATCTAAAATCCACTCAGGCAGAAAGATCAAGCTGGGTTAGGTGATTATACAGCCTTATGGTCCGAGCTGGATCACTGTTAACCGACGTTGTTGTCCAATCAGCGAAATAAAAATCTGACCTCCCTCATTATATATTAGCTGGTTATTTAATTGGTCTATATTATGCTGACAAGAATTTAAATAACTGAAAAATGAATGACAATAAAGTAAATAATGGTAAAATAAATAACTATAAAATAATAGCAGAATTTAAATACATATATATGTAAAATATAAATGATAAAAGAAATAAAATAAAATAAAATAAAAACTATATGTAAAATAATTGTCAATGACTAGTTTGAACGTGTACTAAGTACAACGTCAACTAATAATGCATTCTTGATAGAAAATCGAGCAACATAGCTTCTTAAATAGTGCATTTTGTAGATCTATTCGTGGGCAAAAAATTTGGCTAAAGAGTAGAATTTTATTTTCTAAATGGGTAAAGTCTCAACTTAAGGGTCCGATTGGCAACTAGTTTAAAAGCTAATTTTTTTATTTTTTGTTTTGCATTTTTAGTCAAAAAAAGCTAAATTGGTTCGAAATAGATTGTTTGGTAACATAGATTTTAAGGTAGTTTTTTTCAAGTTGATTGTTTGGGCAAAAAGGTAATTTTTTGGCTTTTTGTTTAAATTAGATAATTTTACCTTTCTATATATTTGATATTAATAATTATATGTAGTTGGTAATGATAGTAAATAAGTTATGAATGAGCAGTATTATCGTATTTTAAAAGTGATGGGAGTTTGAATAAAATATTATGAAAGTTTGTGTTTTGATTTAACTTTTTTGCTTTTTAATTTTTTTACTTTTTTTGTCAAATAGACAACCTTACCTTTTAGCGTTTTTAGGTAAAAAGCTAAAAAGTTAAGATTGTCGATCAATGTCTAAATAGACGGGATCCGCACCTAAATAGAAACTAAATAAGCCATCGTTTGACAACCGGCTTAATGTCCACTTAAAGCAGCCTTTTTTCCTTTTTGCTTAAAAATTTAAAAATTCAAAAAGTCTCATTTTTTAAACTCAAAGGTTTTTAGCCTTTTTTGCTTTTTACATTATTTTTTTATATTTTTTAAAAATATCATAACTTTTATTATACATATCTCTTTTTAATAGAAATTATATTTTTAAAATTTGCTCGTCAAAATCTATCAAACAAGATCTATGTTGAATATAAAATTATCTAAAAATAAAATTTAAAAAATTATAACAATTTTAAACAAACTTTTTTGCCTTTTGACTTAAAGTCAGTTTAAATCTTTGGTTTAAAAATCATATATATTCCAACTAAACAAATTTGTTAACTTTTTAATTTAAAGTGTGTAGGGTCCTTTTAGAATAGATAACTAATAAACAATAACGTAAAGGTAAAATATGCGAATTAATCAGAAAATACAAAACAAAGACAGATAAGGTCGGGTGAATGAGAATGCTAATTGAGTATGAAGTACTGGCTGTATGAACAGCGTTTTGCCTCTCTAAATTCGATTGATCTGAAAGCATGACTATCCCACCTATTTATAGCACTCAGATGAGCTATGTTGGAGTTCGGATAGGACTCTTCCAAGAGATTGAATCGGATCATGAGAGGAGATATTGGGGAATCGAGAGATTCTATCCAATAATCATCCGAGTAGTGTTCTATTCCAACTCAACTAGGTCGGCTGACGAGTGTCACGTGGGTATCCGACCCACTCGGGTCAAGTACTCGACCCACTCAAGTCGAGTGTCTCGGGGTAATTCGAGTGACTCAAGTGGGTAGATCTAGTAGCTCGACAAATCTTTTTTTTAGCCACCAAACCACATGTCTTCCAACGTTCCGTACAAGATTATACTGCAATTGTCTTCATTATCTTTGGGACAATCTTTCGATTCTCTGAGGAATCTACAATCACATAGTTTGTGCTGTATTTTGGTTGTTTAGTCTGTGCTGAGCCGCATAGTCGGTGCTATGTCATTATGATTAGGTAGTCAGAGCTACGTTACAGTCTGTGCTGTCTTCATGACCCGTGTCGTGGTGATAGTATAGTTTATGCTGTCTTCATGGTATGTGCCATGACAGTAATATAGTCTGTGTTGTCTTTATGGTCTGTGCCATGGCAAGTAGACAAAGCTACTATCGTAGTTAGGGCTACGCTTTATAGTATGTACTATGGAATGTCTTTATTCGTAGTCAGGGCTACGCTTTATAGTCTGTGCTATGGAATGTCTCGTGCCTCTGCACGATGAGCAGCGATATTAGTTGGCCGAGTTATAGGGGGTCTCAGCAGCTCGGATCCCTAGTAATTTAAGTCACCAGTGAAATGTGTTGTTTGTGTCATCACGTGGATACCTGGGTTAAAGTAGTCGACACCGGTTAAGTGGAAGAATATCTGAACTACTAGAGGGGTGAGTAGCTCGGGTCATGAGTGACTCGAGTTATAAGTAGAAGTATTACACCCGAACTACTAAAGGGGCGAGTAGCTCGGGTCATGAGTAACTCGAGTTATGAGTAAAGTACTGCACCCGAACTACTAGAGGGGTGAGTAGCTCGGATCATGAGTAACTCGAGTTATGAGTAGAGTACTACATTCGAGCTATTAGAGAGGTGAGTAGCTCAGGTCATGAGTAACTCGAATTATGAATAAAAGTATTACACCCGAGCAACTAAAGGGGCGAACTACTAGAGGGGCGAGTAGCTCAGGTCATGAGTAACTCGAGTTATGAGTAGAGTACTGCACCCGAGCTACTAGAGAGGTGAGTAGCTCGGGTCATGAGTAACTCGAGTTATGAGTAAATGTAATGCACTCGAGCTACTAGAGGGGTGAGTAGCTCGGGTCATGAGTAACTCGTTATATATTGTTTAAATCATGTAGTTAAGAAGAAGAAATACTTCTTGTCGCCGAAATAGAGTTCTGTACTCGAATGAAATGAGATATCATGTAGATTGAACCACTCGTCCGAGAAGGGGAGCCAAGTGGCTCAACCGCGAAGCAGGCCGACTATACCCGAGTGGCTCGGCTTATAATTATTTATGTATTTATTATTTAAAATTTATATATTGATAGGCGACGACCTACCTACAAAATAACTTAAAAATTAAAATTAAAAAATTAATTAAAATTAATTACCAAACGAACTCTAAATAAAAAAAATAGTAGAGAAAAGGAACGGGGCTACCAAGGTTCTCGGTTTGGAAGCCACTGATTTAACGGGTTTGGGGAGGGTGTGGCGCCCATAAGGGGCAGCGGCGTGCCTGAGTTTAAACGACAGTGTTTTGTTCATTAGATAGGCAACCATTGGGTTTTCCAAACTCTTTGATTCAAAATTTGTATTTTGATATGATTTTTTAATTTTTTAAAATTTTTATTATTTGATCAAACAAATCATATTAATTTTTTTACGTCTTTAGAACTTGTTGCTTCTGGGTTTGAGAACTTGTTGGGTTTCTGGGTTAGTGAAGAGAGAGAGAGAGAGAGAGAGAGAGAGAGCTGAGAGTGCTGGAGCCCTTTCTTTCCTTTCTTTTTTCTTTTTCCCTTTCTTTCTTTTTGATTTTTCTTCTTTTTTTCTTCCTGGCTAATCAGCCCCTGGCTGCCTTTTTATAGGCAAAAAGTTACTGTTTTTTAACAGTGCCAACCGCCCTATAAGGTCAGCACACGTGGCATCTTTTCATTATTCCATTGCTTTACTCAGCGACTAAGAAAAAAACAGTTATAAAAAATGTATAATTTTGAGAATTGTCGAATAATAAACTTTTGTGTTGCACCGCGCTAGTTAAATAAAATTTTTTGGTACAAAACTTGATAAAAGAGTTAAATTTTTTATATAAAAAATTATAAGATTGACTTTTGAGATTTTTGACATTCCAAAAGGTCAGAACTAATACTATATATTTTAAATAAAAAGAATATTGAATCAGGGTCAAATTTAATTAAAAATGACTCCATTTGGAATTGATAGATTCATTTTTTAAAAACAAGTGCGTGTATTATTGGTCACGATTACATTATATGTTGACTATTCTCTTATGTTAACTATTTTTTAGGTAAAAAATAGCTACAAATGGGTCGTCAAGCCCTCCTAAGAATAAAACGTTTATTTGTGTGTTCTGAGTTTGAACACACAAAATATTTTTTTTTGCATTCTAAATGATATTTTACTAAGAACACATACGGAGAAAATATCACCTTTTTCATTTTGATTTTTTTGAAAGGTCAATTTATTATTTTTCGTGTTGGGTACTTCGAATTCTCATCGTTAAATGCTTTTGGCTCTGTCATGACTTTTTGTGACTTTTGCGGGCTCATTATAGTCAACGGATCAATCTTAAAATTTTTTGGCCAAATCGTGTCAATTTTTTTCGCACAATCATTAAAAAAAGAAAATAAATGTGATTGTTTTTTTTTTGGTGCGTTTTGAAGGGTGAGGCAAAAATGAAGTGTCAACATGAGTATTGAAGGGCGCACACTATAATTTGGTGCACCGAGTTATTTGACAAATAAAAAATCTATTATTTATTCTCAAAATTTGGTGCACCGAGTCTAAAAGACGGTGAGATATTTCATGTATTTATCGATAAATTTTTTTGTACTTAATTTTATTTTATTATTTATTTAATTTCAGAAGTTATATAATATTTTTCCTCATACTTTCTACAAAAATAAATTTGAAAATTTATAACAAATCTTTTTGATTCAAAGTCACTTTAAACTAAATTTTTTGACTTATTATTTTTTTGACTTAAATTCACTTATAAAATTTATTAAACGAATTTTTTTACTTATTTGACCTAACAAATTTAATAGGAAGTCATATAAAATCAAATAACTTACCGAGACAATAATAGTTTCATTTGATCGTTTAACCCTTTTACCAAAAAAAAAAAATGTTGGTTTTTTTTAGCTACAAACTTGCATGCCAATTGAGTCACGCGTGACCATATCCTTAGAACACCGAATAAAAGCTCCCACCAGCCCCTTTCCCCTATGGGCAGTGCTCCAACTCTAGCCTATTGATCTATTTTCATTCTAAAAAGAATGTCTAAAAAGTTGAATTTTAAACCTTGATTGGTAATTTTATTTTTTTTAGTTAAAAATATTAAAAAATTAAAATTATTTATTTGGTAAAAAAATAAAAAAAATTTAAAAATTAAAAAATCAAATCAAAATATAAACTCTCAAAATTATTCAGACTCTCACTAATTTTAAAATACAATAACATCACGTAATTATAATTTATTTACTAATACTAACAACTACATATAACTATTAATATCGAATATATAAAATGATAAAATTATCTATTTTGAATAAAAAATAAAAATATTAACTTTTTACTCAAATAATTAACTTTAAAAGGTAGCTTAAAAACTAAATTACCAAATAATTTACTTTGAATCTAATTTAGCTTTTTTGCTATAAAAGGAAAAAAAAGTAAAAAAACTAACTTTTAAACTAATTTCCAGTCGGGGCTTTAAAATTTATAAAAAAATTTAAAAGAAAAACTATATTATTTGAGATAAATTATTTAAAATAATTTTATTTTTTAAATTATATTTAAACATGTTTAATATATATTTATTTTAGCTTTTATAGCATGTGTGAGATAAAAAAATATGGTCACGTGTGATTTTTTTAGCCACTTTTTAACTTTTGAGAGTAAAAAATATGCGTACAGACTTTTTTATTTGAACTTTATTGTTAAGACTTGAGACTGTTTAAAAGGTCTACGGGCTTTTTATAAAAAAAAATTAATGAATCTTTTAAAAATACCAAATACTATAATTTAACACCTAACATAAAAAAAAAAAAAAAAACTTTTTAAATATAGCAAACAATGGCTGAGTCTTAACGAATCGCTTGAGTTAATAGATGGATGTGAAAGGGTTTGCTTAGAGGCATAAATTTGACGGGTATTTTTAGAGTTATAAATTTGGCTTAGGGCTGTTAAGAAAATTGAACAATACGCAAAATCAGTTTGAATCGGTTCAAATTGGCAATTTGATATTTTAAGTTTATTAATTCGGTTTCAGATCACAAAAAAGAAACCGGCAATTCGATATTTTAAATTTATTAATTCGGATCTAAATCACAAAAAAGGAACCGGCAATTCGATATTTTAAATTTATTAATTCGGTTCTAAATCACAAAAAAGGAACCGTATGATATAATTAAATTTTAGTTTCACAGTTTCGGTTTAGAACCATACCTTTTGAAATATGTTATATAATAATTATTTTAAATTTATAATTATATATAAACACATATATTTACTTATTCAAATAAATAAAAAGAATGAAAAATATTAAAAGAAATCTTAGTACTGAGTACATCGACAGACAAGTAAAAAAGTTAAAAATATTTGACCAAAGTTCGACTTACAGAGTATATACACATTAGATACAATATTGACACATAGCAGGAAGCATTTACTAATACAATGGTTGGTTTGGATAATTGTCTTCTAATTTTTTTAGTAATTATTTTATTATTAGATGGTCATGAAATCTATTGTATTATATTGTTGATTAAAATATTTATGTTGTTATTTTTATTAATTTGAAATGAGAAATCGGAGTTGATCCGGAACTAATTCTTTTAACAGATTGGTTCAAGTTCGGTTTTACTAGGTCCAACGATTCAGATCGATTTCAAAATTTATAAAACTCGTAATCATGGTTTAATTATCAAATTTGTTAAGAATCGAACCAATCTACTATGTGTAGACCTTTGATTTTGCTCGCAACTTACAGAACTGTCTGATGCGGTTCAAAGCAGTCACAATAAAATTCAATCCGAGCTCAAACAAGACTAGAGCCCGAGTTTGAGCTTCGCTTGAATCGCAAGGGTTTGAAGTAATAGTTGATATTTTTATTTTTTTTAAAAATTACTTTTTAGTTAATTTTATATATTCTTTATTTGTTACTTATTAATTAATTATATTTTTATTTTAAAGATAATTTGAATAATTCCTTTTATCATTAAATCTCTTGACATTTAAAATTCTTAGTTGCAATATATTGCTCATTTATTTAATTGTGTGCATTTATTTTTCTAAATTAATGATAAGGTTATAACACTCTAACTTAATTTCCTTATGATTTTTATTTTTTCTAAATTTTTTAATTGTATCATATTATAAGAGAGGTATATATATATATAT
>JAOTRH010098938.1:0-16050 GCA_034768845.1 Heliamphora exappendiculata
AGGGACCATCATCAACTGCCTCGCCAAGGGACCATCATCAACTGCCTCGCCGGCGACAAGGAGCTCAGGCTCAATTCAAAGAAATTTCGTATTCATTCGGTCAATTTTTTCGGTCATAAATTTTGTGATGTCTAGAATCTTGTTCTTTGTACTCAAAAATAAAGTATTTTTTTATTGAGTTTTAATTTAATATTAAAATAATTAAATAAATTACTTTTGACTTTTTTACATTTATAAATACACGCTTATAAAAAACAACAATTGAATGTTTAATAATACTATGTCAGTGAAAGTCGCATATTTTAAAAAATAAAAATTTATTTTTAAAAGTAATAAAATGTCTCTATCGATAAATTTATTTTTTTTTATTTTTTATTTTTGTGAATTTTTTTTAATATTTAATTTAAAATAATAGTTTAACCTCTGTAATTATTACATGCAAACTTAGCTCCAAGCTGTATTTAAAAAAAAAAAGATTGAAGAAGCACCAAGGATTAATCATAGATTCACAGTTAACAATATAACAGTACAGAAAAGGCACCGATTACCACCCTAATCTGCAAAGATCATGATTATAATTGATTTGCCAGCTGTAGTCAAGTTGTGTGTGAACAAAATTTAATCTTGTGTTTGAATTAATTTTTTTTATATTTTTAATAAAAATAATTTTAATATTAGTTAAAGTAATTATATTTTTTACCTTTTTTCGTCATTAGAAAAAAGAATAGTAAATTTTTTTATCAAAATTTTAAAAAATGGTATATAAGATGAAAAAAAATCAATTTATTAGATTTTTTGACATTTTTTTTTAATTTTTTTTGTCTGTAATGAAGTTTTTTTTAAATTAATCCTAACGAACATACTTTTTAAAATTTTCTCGTTACAAAAAATCAAAAAAATAAAAAAATTTAATCAAAATATAAAAAACATTTATAAAAAACAAAAAACCTCTAAAAAAAAAACTACTAAGATTTTTAGTCCGAACATAGGGTAAGAACAAAATCCATTGCATTAAAGCTTTAACCATTTGGACAATATGGTGTTTGGCAAAGCTAATATTGTCAACTTTTAGTTTTTTGTTATTAATTTTAATTATAAATTATAATTTTTTTTTGTAAATACTCATAATTTTTATTACAAATTATAATTATTTTTTTCTTATATTTCAGTTACAAGTTACAATTTTTATTAAAGATTTACACTTTTTGCTACAATCTATAAACTACTAGTTTCGGTAACGCCAAACACTACTAATGTAAAATTTTGTATAGCTAAAATTTCATTGTAACCCATTTATGACATCAATAGCCTATACAACAAATAAATAATTCATCTACCCTATTTTTATTAGTGTTTTTGTCCAAAAATAAATGTCACTATGTGAAAAAGAAGTGTGGCCCCATATTTTACACATTTGCAAACATTAAAAGGTCTTATAAGGTGAAAATATAATTTAATGGGATTAGTAATCCAATCACATCCAACCCGAAGGAGTGGAGTGACAACTTCAATCAATTAAAATAGGAAAATGATTTTGGTACTTCACTTTTAATCAAACACATACAAGTTTTTATTCATTCGGTAAGTTTTTCTTTAAACGTATTTGGATGCAGAAGGTTCCTTTCCTTTCCTTTCCTTTCTCTGTATCTGTTTTGATTTTTGCAGATTGTACTTAGGTTGTTTTTGGATTTTGGCCTTTCTTTATTTGGGGGAAAAAACTCCAAAGCAATTAGGTTTAAAAAGGCGTTGTTAAATCCCTCCCCTCAAGAACAATACCCTCGACATCGCTCAAGACTCTATTTTATGGGTCTTTGATGAATCTCTAACGATAATTCAAATGTTTATTTTATATGTTCTACATAGTAGATCATTTATACACAAAATTACTTTAATCAGATATTTACTGATATGTGAACAAATATAGTTTAGTGCAAAAAATGAATGGTATAACTTAACAATTTATTTTAAACTAAAATTATTCATTTTGTGCAATAAATTATTATTTTTTCATATATTTATAAATATTTGATCAAAGTAATTTTTTTACGTAAATAGTCTATTATGTAAGATCTATAAAATGAACAAATGGAAACATTGTTATAAATCTATCCAATCCCTATAAAATAAAATCTTGAGCAATCTTAAAGAGTGTTTGATGGGAAGTGATCCGGTTAAATCCACCATCTAACGTGCATGTGCACATCATACTTTTAATTAAGAAACTATTGGAGCACAGAGACAATGAACCAACATACAGATATATTGCACAAAAGATGATGAAAATATATATATATATATATATATATATATAGGGATAAATTCTAATAAAAAACTTAAATTATAGCCTCAATGTCTTTTAAGCCTTCGTTTGGCTGCCGATTTAAAGTCAATTTTTTAGTTTTTAGCTTAAAGCTCAAAAAGCTAAAAAAATCTCGTTTTTCAATTCCTAATTTTTAGTCTATTTATTTTTAAACTTTTTGACTTTTTTTATAATAATTTTTAATTTTACCCTTCTACGTATAAAATTACACAAATTTTAACCAAACAATCATACCTCAATTCATTTAGGCCGAAAGGTAACTATGAAATCTCATATTGAGCTTATTTGACTTTTTTGGTGGCTTAAAAATTATTATTTTGCCAACTAAATAAATTTTTTAACTTTTTCATTTAAAGTAGTTTAAAGCAAAAAAAAAAAACTAGTTTTAAGTCAGATTGCCGAACTCTAAATTCCCAAACTTTTAAATTTATCAATTCAGGACTTATATCATTTGAAATTAACACCATGACACCAAACACCGTCAAAAAATAGACAGAACTGAGGTAGCAAAGCACAAGTTGAGGAAGTAGCAAAGCACAAGACAGAACTGCATGTGTGTGTGTATATATGTAAACGTCGTTAACATTTAACAACGTTTATATGTATTAATGTGAAGAAAAAAAAAAGAAAAAAAAAAGAAAAAAAAACGGGAAGGTGATACCTTGCATCCTGAAAGAAAATGGAAAAGGGAATTCTCTTGTTGTTGTGAGATGGGTAAGTTTCATCATCCTTTTCTGCCATAGTTGGGGAGGAGAAATCAACTTTTTATGAGTACAAAAAGCAGAATCACAGAATTGAAACAGATGAAGAAGCCCCAAAGCCTGCAAGAACAAGAAAACCATTGCCCAATGAGCACTCACAAATGGTAATCAGAACTTTAAAATCTTTCTCTCAATGCCTATAAGAGAAGAAATTTGATTAAATTTCAAATTCAATGCCAAAAGAGGGGGAGAAAAAGAAAGGAAACTCCCAGCACTGACCTTCACTGAAAACCCAAAGAAGTTTGCAAATTTGAAAAATAGACTTAATTCTAAGGAAAAAAAAATTTAAAAAAAGGTAGTATCAGCTTTGAAGGCTAGAAAAAATAATCATCCCTCACTCTATTTGGTTTGAAGGTAACTTTTATATCTGAACACTCAGATGCCCTCTAATGAATATTCTAATTTCTGCAGTGTATTTCACTATCAAATCGACTAATACCATGACAATGATATACATGTGTGTATATATATATATACGTTTTTATGTAGGCTATTAAGTAGGGATGGACCTACAATTTTAAACCCAGAAAGAATATTTTTCAAAAAAATGTATTTCAAAATATCTTAAAGGCCAGATAATAAACTTTTGAAAAAAGAAATTGGGAGGTGGAATCTACATAATTTTAATTCTTCGAGTTTAAGCCTGGTTTGATATGTTTAAAAATTTTAACTTTTAAAAGAGATAATTATTTTAGAAAATAAATTAAAAAAAAAAGCTAGTGTGTTTAGAATATTGACACGGCTTTTTAATTGTTTGGAGTAGAACTAATTTTTTTAATTAAAGGATTATAGTCATTTAATTAAAAAAAATTGTTTGTTTGGGATGTTAATAGGCTATTTTCTTGAGAAAAAATAATAATAAACTTTTTAGAAATACCAAATATTATAACTTAAAAGTTAATCTTTTGACAAAAAAAAAGTTAATTTCTTAAGTCCCGTTTGTTAACGTTTACGATTTTTTGTTTTTGTTTACAATAAACAAGAAATAAGTTTTTTGTTTATTTTTATAAAAAAAATAAAACAAAATTATTTTTGACACATAGATATTTAAAAAGTAGTGATTGGAGATTGTGAATGAATATAGTGGTTGAAAGTGATGATCGAATGTGATAGCAAAATATAACAATGGTGGTCGGAGACGGTAATCATAAAAGTGACATGATGTATTTGTAGAAGCTAATAATCGAAGGTATAGTTAGAGATAGTAACCAAAGGTGTTAGTCTTAGTAACAGATAGCAATAGTGATCAGAAGCAGAGATCGAAATCGGTGGTCATACGTAATGGTATGAGACAGTGACTAGATGTGATGGCTAGTAATTGGAGGTAGTAGAAGGAAAAAAAATAAAATAAAAATTTATTTATAAAATAAGTAAAAATATATTTTTTATATTTATAAGAATTTAATAAATTTTAAAAATTATTTATATTTTTTAAAAAACAAAAATAATTATCATACATATTTTTATTTACAATTTACAATTTGTAATAAAATTTAAAAAAAAGTGAGTGCATGTACTAAGCCTATATTTTCGTGGAACAAAAGATGACCCCAAATATCACAAGAAGTGAACGTCAAGCTCCTAAAGCCTATTTTGGCTGCTTTTTAAAAAAGTTTTTTGTTTAAGAGTTTTTAAAAAAGTTCATTGATTTAGCCTCAAATGACCTTTTTTTTTTTACATCTTTTCAAATTTATTTATTTTATAAAGAAAACAAAAAAATAAAAAAATTAGTTCAAATACAAACTTAATATATAACTTCTTCTTACCTTCTTTAAGATTTTATTATATTTTATGAGCATCAAATAATTAATACGGATAATTTGCTTCATTCATAGGTAAATTCTGTAAAAAAAATATTTTATATAAAATTTAATTTAATTGAACATCAATAGATATATGAATAAATTATATTTTATTTTGCATATTATGTAAAAATTTAATTAGATTAAAAATTAACTATTTCATAAACAAAGCGTATTTTATTTAATAAAATATATAAAATAAAATTTAATTTGTTGATATATCTATTGATATGTAATTGAATTAATTTTTATTAAGTGAATAGCACATTTTGCATAACATATAAATAAATAGTTCGAATTATTATTGTTACCTAACCTACAATACAAAATTTGGAGAGATATTGCATCGAAATGAAGTTTGAAAGGAACTTGCGCACAATGTGAGATGATTTTTTATATGGAAATTTTTTTAGTGAAATTTTTTCATATTATTTCAAATAATAATATTTTTTAAATTTTTCTTATTATAAAAAATTAAAAAAAGCAAAAGAAATCTGACCCAAAAAAAATCAGACAAGGCGATAAAGGCCTCTCTAAGACTTTTACATGATTTTTTTTTCATTTTTAGTAAAAAAATTTTAATTTTTTTCAAAATAACTATATTTTTAGAGAAAAAAAAATAGCCCCAAAAATTTAAAAAGTTCATAAAGAACCAAAAAAAAAAAGTTACTAAAAAGCTAAACCAAACATAACATTAACTGCAAGAGGATACGGATTCACAGATTAACATATAAACCATAAAGTGGGGAATATTAGGAAAAATTATTCCACAAGAGAGATAATGAAATCCGCTCCCCTCAATAATCATTTAAATTATTTGTGAGTTTAAGATTTTATAGTTTGTGATTTGTGTGAGTAGGGGTAGTAATTATGTCTGTATTTACCTTGTTCTTGCTATTTTTGTCATGTTTTATGTGATTTTTTTTTTTTTTTTTTGCACTTATTAGGTAACGAATAAGAAATGATATTTATAACTCTAGTTCATTAAATAAATTAAATATATTTAATATATAAATATGTATATAAATTTTATTTTTTAACAATATAATAGAATTAAAATACAAAAATATTATTTATTTTTTTATTTTTTTACTTGCATTTCTTATTTTTCTTTGTTTTTACTTATAATAATTAATTAATATTATTATTTTAATTTCTTATCATGTCATTATTGTTAGTATTAATTTTTTTTAAAGTAAAAAATGTATTTTTCGTTACACTCCCGCCCCGCCCCTGCCATTTTCTCGACTATTTTTTCCTGATCCCGTCCCGCTAATAAACGGGATGGGAGTGAGAGAACAAACCCCCGCCCCAAGCTCGCTCCATTGCCATTCCTAGTTTTTGGAGTATCTTCATTTCCGTGGGTCACAAGATCCTTTTTACATAGTGGGTCATCTAGGCTTAGCTAAATTGTTGTTCGTATTAACTGATGGGTAAACCTTATATAATTTCCTAGCATTTACCATATTTGTTGTTCTTGTTAATCCCTGGGTTATTCCTTATATACTTTTCTCCCGTATGATACATCTAAACTGAACAGTATTTTTCTTTTAGTTAATCTGTTACTAGGTCATCAACATATCGATTTACTTTGTGGTTGATTTATTTTTTTTCCAGCTCAGGAGAATGGACACCTTCCTGTTCACCTCTGAATCTGTGAACGAGGGGCACCCAGATAAGCTCTGTGATCAGATATCTGATGCAGTGCTTGATGCCTGCCTTGAACAAGATCCAGACAGCAAAGTTGCGTGTGAGACTTGCACCAAGACTAACATGGTCATGGTCTTTGGAGAGATCACAACCAAAGCCAAGGTAGATTATGAGAAGATTGTCCGTGACACCTGCCGCGAGATTGGTTTTGTTTCCGATGATGTTGGTCTTGATGCTGATAATTGCAAGGTTTTAGTTTATATTGAGCAACAGAGCCCTGATATTGCCCAGGGTGTCCATGGCCATCTCACCAAGCGCCCTGAGGAAATTGGTGCTGGTGACCAAGGTCACATGTTTGGCTATGCCACAAATGAAACTCCTGAGCTGATGCCCCTCAGCCATGTCCTTGCAACTAAGCTCGGTTCCCGCCTCACTGAAGTGCGCAAGAATGGGACTTGCCCCTGGTTGAGACCTGACGGAAAAACCCAAGTCACTGTCGAGTATTACAACGACAATGGTGCGATGGTTCCTATTCGGGTCCACACTGTTCTTATCTCCACTCAGCATGATGAGACTGTTACTAATGATGAGATTGCTGCTGACCTCAAGGAGCATGTCATAAAACCCATCATCCCCGAGAAATACCTTGATGAGAAGACCATCTTCCACCTCAACCCCTCGGGACGATTCGTCATTGGTGGGCCACATGGTGACGCGGGTCTCACTGGTCGCAAAATCATCATTGATACCTATGGTGGCTGGGGAGCCCACGGCGGTGGTGCCTTCTCTGGCAAGGACCCCACCAAGGTAGATCGAAGTGGCGCCTACATTGTTAGGCAGGCTGCCAAGAGCATTGTCTCCAGCGGGCTTGCTCGCCGTTGCATTGTGCAGGTCTCTTATGCCATTGGTGTGCCCGAACCGTTGTCTGTGTTTGTCGATTCCTACGGGACGGGAAAGATCCCAGACAAGGAGATCCTCAAGATTGTGAAGGAGAACTTCGACTTCAGGCCCGGAATGATCGCCATCAACCTTGATCTCAAGAGGGGTGGCAATGGCAGGTTTTTGAAGACTGCTGCGTATGGGCACTTCGGAAGAGATGACCCCGACTTCACATGGGAGGTGGTGAAGCCCCTCAAGTTTGAGAAGCCCCAGGATTAAGTGTATATGCTTCTCCTTTGCTGCTGCTCTCTATAACCTAATAATTTGCCCATCATTTGCTTCTTGATGTGTTTCTTTTTCTTCTTTTTCCTTGTTTGTTGGTTGTATTGGAAGAAGATATGTGAAATATATTGTGATGGTGGAAATCACGTAGGGAAGAGCTGCCTCATTATATATGCATGAGGAAAAATAGCTAAGGAAGAAGGGGTTAGCTGCAGAGCAGCAGCATTGTGTGGACGATTTATTTGTCAAAACCATATTGAATTGGGTTTGTACTTTTAAAGAATAACTGTCTTGGGAATAATATCCGACAGATGGGTTACTTCGGCGCTGGTTCTAGAGGGCTTAGCCCAGTTGGTGTCTTGGGTTTGAGCTCGTAGAGTAGCATTGACACCCTATGAAGTAAATCCTTAACATCAAGAGAAAAAATGAAAAAAAACAAATATATATATATATATATATATATTATTTATTAAGGGAGAATCAAATAATTATTTAATATTTTTGAAGTACCATGTGAGATTTGTGAGATTTGGTTATGTGATGTTTTCATTTAAATTATATAACGAAAAATGCTTTGTGTGAGACCAACGAGGGTTCCAAGAATTGAATATAGTGGGAGCCGCAATTCCAAGTTAAAAAAAAAAAAACTTACAATGAAGCACAATGAGTTATCATGGGCACTAACACATTTATACAAATATATTTAAAAATTAGGTTTTTGTAAAATGTAAAGCATATTTTTACCATTGACCATGATAGGTTTTTATTTTATTTTTAAAGATTTTACATAATAGTATCATTATTAATTTTATGAAAAAAATTGTCTCTACGTATAATAGTAAATTATCAGTTATGCATTGATTTATTATTCGGCATTTTAATTGATTCTTCACAATATTTATGATTAAGAACAACTTTTCATCTGTAAAAGTTAAAACTAATAAAATTAATGCCAAAATTAAGAGCAAATATATTAATGGATAAATTTTATCTTTGGTTATAAGTTGTTTTTAAGGTCTTGAAGACTTGTTGCTAGCTTGCTTAGACTGATGAAGATTGAATATCAGGAACACATAGTAAAATAGAAGAAGTTGAAACCCAAATTAAAAAGAAAATAGGCTCAACTTTTAACAAAAGTATTTAATATTTATTTACTTTATTTTGTGTGACACAAATATAATAATAAAAAAATTTAAAATATGAAGGTACTAATATTTTTTTATATATTTCACTGGGGCACAAATACAACAATTTTTTAAAAAGATTATAAAAATATAACAACATTAATAGCATTTTACATTTTCACTGCTTTCTCCGCTCTAACGTGAAAAAATATTAATTTATTTTTATTAAGTATTTAAAAAATATTAAAATAACTCATTTAGTACGTACTATATTTTTTTAATTTATCAAAAGTACTATGTAAACAATGTCAAATAATACTCCCACTCAATAATTTATAAGAATCAAAGTTGGGGTCTTCTTATTTTAAAGTTCTGTCAATTTTTTGCCTATTTCCAAAATATCCAATAAAAATCAATTTAATACTGCATGTGAAAATTACGCAAAAAATAATCGTACAGGGAAACTTGGACAACCAACCACATCTTTTGCTTTTTTAAATACTTGAGTTTTCCACTATGCCCGTGAGTTTTAAGGTAGTCTTCTATATTCTTCAACCCTTTTGTTATGAGTTATTATTAAGTAGTTTCAGAGCGGATTATTTGATATTATTTACGTAATATTTTTATTTAATTATGTAATAAAAAAATATTTTATATAGAACAATGTGAGTTCACTTTTAATGAATAAGTAAAAGATAAAAAAAATTCACTTAATACGTATCACACATTTTTATTTGTAAAAAATGTATAGACAATGCCATACAGTAGTACCCGAGAGTACCTAATAATTTTCCACACTCTTTATACCTCTTTCAATAAATTTTTCCTTTTATGTTTTAGGGTTCTGTTTTATTTTTCCTTTTAATAGAGTAGTGGGTTTAAATACATTTGAAGGGAATTTTTATTTTGTATTTTTAATAACCATTGTTTTAAAATCTCCATAATTTGTCATATTTAATATTGCCAGCTTACTTAAAGAGGTTAGTTTGGTGGTTAAGACTTGAAATTTAGTGGTTTATTTGGGACATAAAAATTTACTCCTTCATATGTCTCAAGTTTAAAACTTTTTAGGTGTTATCAACTATTTGTAGATAGTTTATACGAGACTTTACCTCATAATTAATTGAGCCGCTCACAAGTGGACGATGGAATTGTTCCTTCAAAGATTATTCAAGATGCACGTATATTGACCCGAACACCCTGCTATATCAAAAAATGGATTTAACTACGCCTCATAAATCAATAAATTTCCAATCATTGTTTTGGAACCATGGTTTCCTGTAAAACCATTTCTCTTTAATAAAAAAAAAAAAAAAAAAAAAAAAAGAACATTTTGGTGAAGATTAGTCGGTTTAGAACCAACTAATCAAATCCAAAAAAAAAAAATCACTTTATAGGCGAAAAAGGTGTTCGGTTACTATTTCTCCAAGATTTTGCTCTATTATTGTGTATTTCTTTCTAAATTTAGATTACAAAAAATAAAATCATATTAACTTTTGGGTGTTTCCTTTTAAAAGAAAATATCCTACTTGGAATATTATTAAAAGAAAATATCCTACTTGGTGTGAATCTAAAATTGAAGACTTTCAGTTTTTTTTTTATGCTAAATTTATTTCATAACAAATCTATATGTTATAATGCATTGTATTCACTAACCTCAAGATTAAAACTGTAAATACTCCAACTTTTTTGTCAAAACATTTATTTTTCTCTCTGTTTTCTTCATGTCATTCAGTTTTTTTCCTTGTTCTCTTTTAACTTATTAAACTATATGGCCAATTTAAATTATTTATTCTTCTCTCTTTTTTCTTCACATCATTCAATTTTTTCTTTTTTAATTTACTATGTCTTTGTTTGGCTACCGACTTTAAGCCGGCTTAAAGTTAACTTTTTTGTTTTTAGCTTAAAGCCTAAAAAGCTAAAAAAAATTATTTTTTAACCCACAGCTTTTAGCCTATTTGCTTTTTGGCTTTTTTACTTTTCTCATAACAATTTCTAATTTTACCATTCTACGTATAAAATTATACAACTTCTTACTAAACAATCATACCTCAGCTCATTTAGGCTGAAGGGCAATCATAAAATTTTACATTAAGCTTATTAAGCTTTTTTGTGGCTTAAAAGTTACTATTTTTACAACTAAATGAATTTTTAAAATTTTTAACTTAAAATGACTTAAAATCAAAAAATTGACTTAAAACTAAATTGGCAAACGAACAAATTTTCAATCCAACATGTACAATTACTTATTGGGCTCGTTTGATAACCAGTGTAAATTGGGTGTGATTAGTAATGAGGTGGGATTAACGTATAGATTGGTAATAAGGTAGATTATGAATAACGTGAGATTAATTTTTTTGTGTTTGATTTGAGTAAAATTGTTTAATGGATTACACAAACTCATATTTATTTTGGATAGGATTGGATAATGTAAAATATGATTATATTTGTTAATTTTCACGATTACCCTTGTAATAAAAAAACTAATAAATATATTTTTTAATTTTTTAAATAAGCTAATAAGTTCATAATTTTTATTTTCTTATTGCAAGCTCATAATTTCTATTTTCTACTTCAAACTCTAACTCTTTCATTCTTTGGTTCAAACAATTATTACAAACAACATAAACAAGGATGCCCACAATAAATCAACTCCATTTAATATAGCATCAGCAAAGCTTAACCTTCTAGCATGGAAACAACTCCATTTGAAGCACAACAAACAACAAAGCTTGGAGTCACACCTTAACCCCTAGCATGCAACAACAAAGCTTGGAGTCATCCCTCATTTGTAGCATCAGCAAAATAGCATGTTGTGACACCATATTGCAGCATTAGCAATGAACCATCAAAGACCATCATTGAACCATCAAGACAGCACAAGAAGCAATAGCCAGCAACAACCATCAAGACAGCACAAGAAGCAGTAGCCAACAGCAACCATCAACCAATTAGAACCCACACCTCCAGCAAATCACCCAAGAATTACTTCCCCGAGGGTTAGCTGTGGAATTTTGGCAAAACTAACTACCAAATCGAATTTTAAATATTCTCTATTAACTATAATGAGTAGCTGTTAAATTTAGTGGTTTAAGACAATGTGCAAACTCTTTGGATGAGTTCAACCAAGTCTTGGAATGCCAAAGAAAAAAAAAGAAAAATGACCAAATAAGCAGACATTTTGAACACCAAGTGGAACACAACGGGCAATCATGCATAGCCACCATGGTAATTTTCTATATCAAACAACTTAACTTTAAAGCAAGATCCATCCTACATAACAGCAATAATAGTTGTGCTATGAAAAAAAGTTATAACAGCAATAACCATTGACTTCATTTCATATAATTTCTTTACATTTATTTATCCAAAATAAGTACCCATAACATTACAAAAAGTGCTTGCACAATTGCTTGTAGGACTCTGTATAACTCAAGTTTATCATTGTTTTCATCATCCCATTGGTCGATGTTGTTATTCCTCTAGTAAAAATCATAAATTTCATTAGTAACAATAGATCTAGTAATTGATTATTTAGGCAATTAAGCATTATCAAACACACTTAACAATCAAATAGCGTAGACACAAATATCTTAAAATTGAAAAGGTACACTAGTTTTATATAGAAAAATTGTGAAATGTTATATATTCATTATTCTTCCAAATAGTAATTAAAACCCATTTAAATCTAAAGTCACAAAAAAAAGCCTTGGGTAATTATGGTTTATATTCATTATTCTTCCAAATAGAAATTAAAACTCATCAAGATGTTCGGCCAGAACCAAACAGGTACTTGTAGATGAAAAAATATTAAACAAGATTTGCAGAGAACCGAACCCAAATCAGTTATTTTCTAATGCGAAGGTCAACTCAAAAAACCCACTACCAAACAAACCCTTGGCATGTTTTAGCACTTTTCAGTTGAAGATCCAGCGAAAATAAAGATCTAACAACAAATAAAAATACAAAAATAAAAAAACAAACAAGGGATTCATTAAATTGTAAGTCCTATTGTCTTTAATATGAGTAATAACATAAATAATAAACTCCAATGGATATACAAAAAGTTCTGAAACACCAAAAATTTTCTTGTTTTTTTCTCATTGTACTGGTCGGTAAAATGATACCTAAAAATTTTCATAAGCTTATATATATATATATATATATAATCTCTCCCAAAAACTAATTTTGTATGTGATTGGGCCTTCATATGTGATTAGGGCTTTGATGCAGAAAATTAGCCCGTCCAAATGCTAATTTTTTAAATATATTTATGATTTGCCTTTTCAATTGATGAAGATTTTAGTCATGAACGGTGAGAGAAAGAGAAATAAGAGAAGACAAAACCTAAAAGCTAAAAAAAATAAAAAGAAGACGAGAAAGAGATAGAGACAGAAGTAGTCCATTAACGCAAAAAATTAGCTCTTCGTGTCCTACAATGGATGCATTGTTCAAATTCAATAATTCAAGAAAAATGCATTCTATGCAGATAACTTTATATCAAGTAGGTAAAAAGATCGAGAATTCAATTCCCAGCTTATGATCGGTGGTTTCCTTGTGAAACTGAATTGCGACAAAGAAGGCCCTTTAGACGAAGAGATCGGAAGTGCTTATGTTTATATATATAGATGCGCGCACACACACACATACCACAAAGAAGGTGTTAAGTGTGTGAGGTGTTGAGGCTCATATTTTCTCTGAATTGATGTGAGAGAAAACTCACACTCTTTGTCATGTCTAGAACTAGTAATCAATGTTTGGAACTCGTCGGAATAGCGTTGTCGACGGCACTGATGATCGGACTCCAAAATCAATGTCGTTTCTGCTGCTGCTGCTCCTTCGTCAAAGCCAAAACAAATGGAACGAGAGAATGGATTAGGGCTTTAGTAACTGATTATAGATGAGGGTAAATTAGTAATTTTTTATTTTATCCCAATCCCTGAATTTCTAATTCCACACACCCTCCTCTGACATAATTATCCCATATTTGGGGATACCATATCCATTCAGATAAGTAATCTAAAGAAAATTTTATGCAAACTAACATGGTATTATTTCATACTCCATACTAATAGTTCAATTCGACGTTCGTATTTGTCACTCTAAACATGGCCATTGTATATATATATATATATATAGAGAGAGAGAGAGAGAGAGAGAGAAAAGAGGCGTTAAAGTGTGAAAATACACAATAAATGATGCATTAATTCAATAATAATGAAAATGGGGATAATATTGCCAAACTACACATTAAATGATGCAATAATTTAATTGAACCAACCGTGCAAAAAATATGGGACCATGAAAGGTAGATACCAAGAAAATAATAATTTTATGGAGCATTCGAAATAGATAGATTAGATTCATTTAAGTGTGTATGACTCAGGCACTTAGGTAAATTTGATTCATTCATTTTAAATTATGATCAAATTTTGAAAAAAAAATTAGGACCATGGTATTGGCTATCTATATTATGAGTAATTATTCGTTAGTCCTATAACACCATATGACATTATTTACAATCAGGATTTTAACACCAATTTTCGAATGCAGCAAAAAATAGATCGATGACTTTAATTCACAAAAAAAAAAAAATTACAAACTATAACAAGAACATAAGAATATATATGGTTCGATAGGCTGCCTATATCCACGGGCAAGGAGGAATAATTTATTATGAACAATAAGGATTACAAGAACTTTATCTCTATCTCTGACATCAAATTTAGCCTCTCTCCACACTCTCGTGTTTCTTTTCAGAGCCTCTCTCATGTCTTCTATACGACACTTTTGATTTATATTAGTAGAAAATTTCTAATTTAAGCAGGAGAATAAACTCTAATAGGAAAATAGCAATTTAGGCTATTTTTACCCACCATGACTAACAATAAATGAGACTAACAAATTAGTAGCATAACTAAAAAAAGATTAAAGTGCAAAAATAAATGGCATTAAAATAAAATTAAATTAACACACTGTCCTGTGGCGTTCGAACGCCCGTCTAGACGAGAATATCCCGAAAATTGAGACACAAAACTCAACACTTGCGTCGTGCCCCCATCCAATCATGTAGCGAAAAATATTCCAACAACGTGAGTCCACCTTTATTAGAAAGGTAGGAGACAAGATGACCTATTTAGTATGCATCACGTATTATTATTTGTTGAAAATATCACGTAAGTAATACTTCATAGTACTCCAAAAGTATTTAATAATTTTTTCTACATTATAAGAGATAATAGTATTAATGTAACATGTATTTTACATTACACATCATTCTATCTCTTTTCTCTCACTAACAATCACCATTTTCTCTCTTTCTTCGTTGTAAACCCAATTTTTTCTTTCTTTATTTCAAATTCAACATCTCTATTTAATTTTCATAAAAAATTTATTTTTAATATATATGTATATATGATGTCTGAAAAAATAATTGATTTTGTAAATCTTTTTAATTTACATATATATAAAATTTCCCGTTACTTTTGATTTAAATTAAGACGAGTAATAAAAATATTTGAGCTATCTCTCTTAATAATTAAACGATTATTTATTACTAAAAATTAATTTTATAATTAAATTATATTTAAAATGCCTTTAGATACGGGTAATTACTAGTTGATTGTTGGAGAAATATTACAACACAAAATACATGCTCGGTGATCCAGAAAATACATCTTTATTAACTTTCAAATATTACAATAAACAGAATTTATAGAAAACGAAATTGAAGAAATTACTTGAACAGAATATGCAAATCGAGTCCTGCAAATGCAGTTTCTTTAAGAATAATTCACCGCCTACAAAGGGTGTTGTAGGTATCTCCACCGACGTTACTCTCCCAAGGTAAAATGGTTGATCCGAACATTAGAACACCTCTAAGAATCGACTACTCGAACGTACCTTGTCTGTCTTTCTCTCTCTCATTCTCACGGCTTTAAAATCTTAGAATTTGTCTCTCTTTTTTGCTATTTCAGTCTCACCTTTCTAGTTTCTTTCTTCTCCTCTATGTTCTATGTTCTCATAATAACAGATAAAATCTATATATATAGTCATTCTCTCATGGGCGTTTTACATACCAAATGAATAGTAATAAACCAAGAAATCAATTGGCCAATTGAATTCAGAAATCAATTTTGGCCTATTGATTTCATAATTCAATTTGGGATTACAAAGAATTGAATTGCTAATGAATTCTGCCAATTGAATTCATATAGCCAATTGAATTCTAC
>JAOTRH010098960.1:0-19338 GCA_034768845.1 Heliamphora exappendiculata
CAGCTTGCCGATCCCGACGGCAAGCTGCACGACGGCATGACGGTCGATCGCTTGCACCCCAGCCTCAAGGGCTACGAAATCTGGGCTGCCGGCTTGAAACCCATCCTCACCGAGCTGCTCGGTCCGCCCGCCGCCACGGACCAGGCTCCCCCGCCGACCGGCGACCCCAGCGCCAAACCCAAGGCCAAGTGAGCGCGGCCTCTCGTAACGCATTACGTTACAAGAGGCAGGAGCCGGTATTAGGCTCGCCGGGATGGAAGCAATGGGTACACAGTTGACCAAATGAACGTCCGCCACATCGCGAAGCTTGCCGGGGTATCGCCCTCGGCTGTTTCCCTGGCTCTGCGGGACAGCCCCAAGATATCGATCGCGACGAAGAAGCTGGTGCGCGTGCTCGACGCCTTCTGCGTGCCATTTCCCGGCCTCTTTCTCTATTACCCGAGCCGGCGCCAGATCGCGCCGAAGCTCCAGGCGCTCGTCGACTTCCTCCGCCGTCCCACCTTGCGCGGGCGGCGATCTTAGGTTAACACTGTTCACATGACGGCCGAGGGCGACGAGACGCGGCAGAGGCTGCTCGAGCACGCCCGTCAGCACTACCTCGACGTGGGGCCGCATCAGTTTTCGCTCCGCGAGGTCGCGCGGCGGACCGGCATCTCCGCCGCGGCGGTCTATCGCCACTTCGACGACAAGGATGCGCTGCTCGGCGCCATCTGCGCGGAGGGGTTCAAGACGTTCCACGGATATTTGATGCGCGCGCTGAAAGAGAAGACGCCGCTCGAGCGTCTCCGCGCCGCGGGTCGTGCGTATCGCGCGTTCGGCGTCGAAAACAACGAGCATTATCGCGTCATTTTCATGTCTTCGGCCGACGTGCTGGGCCAAGCGACGATGCAGAAGCTCGCGGGGGAGACGGCGACCACGTTCCAGTTTCTCGTCGACCGCGTGCGCGAGTGTCAGGACGCGAAGGCGATTCGGAAGGGAGATCCCGTGGAGATCGCGGCGACCATCTGGTCGATGGTCCACGGCATGGTCTCTCTCCACATCTCGCACCACATCACGCTCGACGGCATGACGTTCGCGGCGTTCTTCGCGCAGGCAACGGACGATCTCCTGCAGGGGCTCGCGCCCGTCCGCTGATTCCGCTTTTTTTTGGCAACGAAGTTAACACCGTTCACATCTCACCGAACGAAGACGAAAGGGGACGACGATGAGGGACGTGATTGCCCAGCGGCGCGCGGCGAAGTTCGACGGCGAGTTCGTCGTGTTCATGATCGGGATGCGCGTGAATCGTTGGTGGAAGCTCTGGCAGTGGATCCGCATCGCCATGGCGATGCCGCCGATGATGAAGGAGTTCGAGACCAACAAGGAGCTCGGATATCTCGGCTCGGAGGCGTGGTTCGGCCGCACGACGATCATGGTGCAGTACTGGCGCTCGATGGAGCAGCTGCACGCCTATGCAAAGAGCAGGAAGCAAGCGCACCTCCCCGCCTGGAAGCGCTTCAACGAGATCGTCGGCACGAGCGGCGACGTCGGCGTGTGGCACGAGACGTATCGTTCGCGCCCGGGCGACTTCGAGGGCGTGTACGTGAACATGCCTGCATTCGGCCTTTCGAAGGTCGGGCAGAGCGTCCTCGCCGAAGGAACGTACGCCCGCGCGGCGACGCGGCTCGAAGCGCACACGCAAGCCGGCTAGGATGCCCGCGCGATGGGCGCGGACGGCAAATTCTGGCTGAAGGTGATCGGCGGCGGCGCAGCGCTTCTCATCGGTTTGTTCGGTTGGATGTACCTGCGCGAGAAGAACATCAGCGACCACGGACGATCGCGCGTCGTCACGGCCCGCCGGCAGATGCTCGCGGATGGCAAGCCCGTCATCGTGTTGGTCGAGTCGGTGCTGCATCCCGGAGGCGAGGACCCCGACAGCTTCGAAGGCCGTCTCGACGTCGTCGATGCGCAGACGGGAAAGCGCATCGCGCGGAAACCGGGCGTCGACGCGGGTGACTGTCTCGCGGCGGGCGCGGGCCGCATGTGGTGTGACGAGGCGAACCCCAATCCGCCGCGCGAGCGCGGGATCGTCCTCCGTGACATCGCGACGCTCGAGACGAGGGCGAGCGAAGATCAGCTGCGTCTCGCCGTGCCTGCGCTCGGCAAGGGCATCGAGAGCAGTCGTCAGCACATGTTCGTCGATCCCGACGGCGGCGTCGCCGTCGTGCCGATCAACGACGGCTCGTTCTGGGCGATCGATCCTGCGGGCTGCCCCGCGTGCAAGGCGCAGGAGATCAAGCTCGACGACAAACGTCCGCGCGTCGGCTTCGGTCACAAGATGCCGATGATGATCGCGGGCGAGCGCGATCTCGGATTCGCGGGGCGCGGCAAGCAAACGCTCGTCCGCCGCGGCGACGGCAAAGACACGCCGGTCGGAACGGTCGAATTCCTCGACCCGTCGTTCCTCGGCGACGCGGACACGCCCGATCCGGTGCACGGCAACGCGATGCTCCTCGAAGGCGCGATCCGTCTCGTGGTTCACGCCGACACGCTCGATCGCGCCACGGCGACGACGCTCCTCACCGCGCTCGACGAGCGCGGTGTCGCGCATTGGAAGGTCGATCTCGGCGAAGGCAAACCGCTCGCCGCGTTCCACCTCCGCGCGCCGGACCTCGTCATCATCGCGATGCAAGCCGACGAGAGCTGGGTCGTCGCTATCGACCCCGCGACGGGGCAAGTCCGCTGGCGCTACGACGCGTGAACCGCGTTCACACGTCGGACCAGTCGTTCGCTTCCGCGACGCCCTTCGGATCGTCTTCGGCGACGCGCTCGAACGCGGCCTTCGCGGCGTCCGCCTCGCGCTTCTCGCCCGCGACCCACTCCGCGATCGCTTCGTCGAAGACCGCTTTCACGAGCGCCTCGAGATCCTCGCGCGTCGTCGGAGTCTCGCGGCGACGACCGGGGACGGCGACCTCTCCGTCGTATTCGTGGATCACGACACCGTCGAACGCCTCGGCGATGGCCATCGCGACCGGCTCCGACGCCTGCCAGTCCGGGTCGATGACGACGTAGGAAGCGGGCCGAAACCCCGCGCGCGCCTCGAGGTCGTCGTCGCGCTCTTCGTCCCTCTCGCTCTCGTAGATGTCGGCGCCAGTGTCCTCGTCCTCGTCCCATCGAAGCTCGAACGACCACCGCTGGCCGTCTTTCGGGCAGGGCAATGCGCGACGGCAGGCGATGGCGATCGAGAGCGACATGATCTCACTTTACCAAGGGCGGCGTGACGACGTCCCAGTAGGAACGAAAGGGCTTCTTCGCATTCTGTTCGAGGAAGGCGTCGACCGAGAACACGAGCTGCGTCGTGCGGTGGCCCTTCTGCTGTTGCGGATGCGGGTGGCCCTGATCGAACCACACGCGAACGATCTTGCTCGAAGCGTCGCGGGGCATCGCATCGACGCTCTTGACGAATTCACCGTACGTCTTCTGTTCGAAGAGATACTGCTCGACGTTCGACGTGTAGAAGATCCCGAGCGTCTGCTTGCGCGCCCTCATGTCGTCCGCGACGGCGCGGAGGGCATGCGTGCCGCCGAAATCACCTACGACGGGAATCACCCTGTTTTCTAGGACGATCGTGCGCACGCGAGAGTAGAGCGCTTCCGTGCCCATGAAGCTGCCCGGCTTTCCGTCGGCGTCGACCTGCGCGAAGTTCTCCGCGAGCGTCGGATACTTTCGGCCGCTGTTCAGCATCGTGTACGCGATCGAGAGGCCGTGCTTTGCGAACGCGTCGTGGATGCGCGCGATCGCCGCGTCGTCGCCGGGCGCCTTCGTCATGCCGAGTCGATCGAAAAGCGCCTTCGTGCGCGCGATGCCGGCATCGCGCAGGTCTTTGTCGGCGGGCGCGGTATGGAACGCGTCGTCGAGGGCGGCGAAGCCGTCCGCCGTCGACACGTCAATCTTCGGTTTTCGCGACAGGAGCGCGCTCAAGAACTCCGCGCGCGTCGCCCCCGCCTCGAAGCATCCGCGCATCACGAGATGCTCGACGAGGTTGTTCCGTCGGATGTCGACGATGTACGAGACGCTCGGATCCATCATCGCGAGATACGTGTAGCTCTGCTCCGGTCCGACCCCGACGAACGCGCGCCCGTGCAGCGCGGGGTCGCGCACGGTGGATGCAACATGCAGCAAGGACGTCTCGTTCGTGACGTAGTTCTCGCTCGGGAAGTCGCCTGGGTTCTCCGAGAGCTTCGCGACGAGCGGACCGAACGCGGCGTCTTCGAGGAGAGATTTTCGTTCGACAGAGGCATCGACGCTCGCATCGACGACCAAGACCGGCGGCGCAGCGTCGGGCGGCGCGGCCTTCGGCGGGTCGTGACAGGCAACGAGAAGGAGCAAGAACAGTCGTCGGATCATTTCACGTACCTCTGGAAAGCCGCGGGAACCGGTGCGAGCTCGATCGGACGCGAGCTCATCGTGTTCCAGAAGAGCGCGGGCTCGGAGAATCCCGCTTCGCGATCGGCGAGCAACGCCGCGAATGCCTTCCCCGTGTACACGGGGTCGAGCGAGAGAGGCTTCGAGCGCGCGATCGCGTCGTTGCCCTCTTTCGTAGGCGCGCCATAGCCAGCGCCGACGAATCGACCGTCGATGCGCATGCGGCTCTCGCGTACGTCTTTCGCGAACGACGCATCACGCGTGCGTGCGAACGCGATCGTCTCCGCTTCGATCCGCCGGAGGGTCGCAGAAGACACAGTTCCGGGATTCGACGCGCGCACGGCGACGACCTCGGCGTCGAGCCCCGCCATCGCACAGCCCAGCGCGAGACCCGCTGCCGTTCCGCCGAGGCCGAGCGCGACATAGATACGGTGCGGCGCCGGCAGTCGATTCGCTTTCACATCGTCGGCGAGCTCGAATGCGGCATTCACGAAACCGAGCGTGCCGAGCGGCGTCGTGCCGCCCGCCGAGATCACGTAGGCGTCCGGGACGCGTTTCGCCTCTGCCTCGGCCTCCGTCGTGCTGTCGAACGAGCGAATGGTCGCGCCCGTCGCGGCGTCGGCGCCGAGGTTCTTCGTCACGAGCGTCGAAGGCGGTTGGGGCACGAGGTGGAGGCGGACCTCGAAGCCGAGCGCCTTGCCGAGGATGGCGACGGCGACCGCCTGGTTCGATCCGACCCCGCCCACCGTGACGAGCGTCTTCTTTCCCAGCGCCTTCGCCTCGCCGAGGAACAGCGCGAGCTTGCGTACCTTGCCGCCGCCGAACAGCGACGAGAGCTTTGGCACGTCGCGATCGAGCGTGAAATCGTCGTCTCGCTTGACGTGAACACCGTTCACGAGGTCGACGCGCGACGGATAGAAGCCGACGTCCACGCGCGGCAGGCTCCTGCCGAGCGCGGGGTAGCGATCGAACAACGGCTCGATCGATCGCGGAGGGCCCGCGTCCGGAACGACCGATACCACTGGCGCGACGGGCTCGACCGAGGACGCGTTCGGCACCGCCGCGTCCGGCGGCTCGCTCGCTTTCCCGCGGCACCCGAGAACGAGCCCGCTACCCGCGAGGAACGCGCGACGCCCGAGCATGTGTGCAAGAGAAACGCTCACGCGAAGAGGTCGCTTCCGCGTCGCGAAAAATCGCTAGAAAAGGAGCATGAAACGCATCACGCCCGCGGAGCATCGGCGCATGCCGTGGAAGAACGGAGGCGGAGTCACGACGGAGATTTTGCTCGAGCCGGGCGACGGCGATCGATTTCGCTATCGCGTGAGTATCGCCGATGTCGCCACGGACGGCCCGTTCTCGACATTCGCGGGCTACGACCGTCACATCTTCCTGCTCGAAGGCGCGGGCATGACGCTCGACGCGGGCGTACACGGCACGTTCGTCCTCGCTCCGTTCGTTCCGCAAACCTTCAGCGGCGACTGGCCCGTGCAAGGGACGCTCACGAACGGGCCCGTCCGCGACTTCAATCTCATGGTCGATCGCAGCTGGGCACGCTCCGAGCTCACCGTCGAAAGTGTCACGGACCGGGTCCACTTCGAAGCCGACGTATGCATTATACATGTAATCGATGGTTCCGTGACGCTCGTGGCGGAGGGCGCGCTCGACTACACACCCTCCACCACGGAACGCCTCGCCATCGCTCGCCTCTACGCGCGCGTGTCCCAGTCTCCGCGTTCGTAGTCGCGGAGGCGCCACGTGCGGCCGGTGGGGTGATCGACGACGACGCCGTCTTGGCAGCGGATCGTGCGCCGCTTGTCGCCTCTCATGCCGCTCCCCACTTGCCCGCGTCGTTCTCGCTCGCGCGAGACCCGGTCCTCTTCGCGCGACTTCTCCGCGACGCGCTCGGCGAGCAGCTTCGTCGCGATCGCGCGGTTCTGATGTTGCGATCGCTCGTTTTCGTAATGCACCCGAATCCCCGTCGCGCGGTGCACGATGTCGATCGCGGAGCACGTCTTGTTGCGGTGTTGTCCGCCCGCGCCGGAGCCGCGCGTCGCCGTCCACGACACGTCGCGCATGTCGATCTCCCTCGGCGCCGTCGCCTCGGAGAGCACGGCGACGGTGATCGTGCTGGTGTGCACGCGGCCGCGCTTGTCGTTCGGCGGGACGCGCTGCCAGCGATGACCGCCTGCTTCGTCGGCGAACGCCGACTCGGCCTCACGGCCGCTCACGCGCAGGACGACGATGCCCGGCACGTGATGGAGAAGGGAGATGTCAAAGCCGCCTCCGGAGCGCGCGCTTCTCGTAAATCCCCATCATCTCGATGACCAATGCCTTCGCATCCGCGCCGCCTTCCGCCGCGCGGATCTCCACGATGACCGTACCCATGACGACCTCCATCCACGTTCGTTTTTCCCGGAACACACGTTCGCCCGCCTCGCGCGGGCACGGCTCACAGGAAAACGAAGAGAGAGGCGTTCATGACGACTCTCTCTTCATAACGCGGATTTGCCGCCACGCAAGCGCTCAGAGCTGACCGAGGATCGTCTCCGCGTTGCTCACTTCGAATTTCGGCCCCGCTTCGACGTTGAGCTGCTTCACGACGCCGTCTTCGACGAGCATCGAATAGCGCTGCGAGCGAATGCCCATGCCGTGCGCGGTGAGATCGAGATCGAGACCGACCTTCTTCGCGAAGTCGGCGCTGCCGTCACCGAGGAAGCGGATCTTGCCGATGCCCTTCTCCGCCTGACCCCAGGCCGCCATGACGAAGCCGTCGTTCGTCGCGATGCACCACACCTCGTCGACGCCCTTCGCCTTGATGGCGTCGAGGTTCTTGAGGAAGCCGGGGACGTGCTGCGCGGAGCACGTGGGCGTGTAGGCGCCGGGCACGGCGAAGATCACGATACGCTTGCCCTTCGTCGCTTCCGTCACGCTCACCGGCTCGGGCGCGGTGGGACAGAACTCGCCGAACGACGTCGACTCGCTGAGGGTTGCTTCCGGAAGGCGGTCACCGATCTTGATCGTCATGTTGATCGCGCAGGCTAATACGTGACGGAGAAATTCGCGACACCCGACGTTCCGCCCCCCGGGGCCGGTGTTTGGACCTGCAAACGATAGGTTCCCACCGCGGACGCACCGTTCACGACCACTTGCATGCGCGTCGGTGACACGACGGTGACGTACTGGCTCGATTGGAGCGTTCCGTTCGCATAGAGGAGCGTGCTGGACGTGAAGTTCTGGCCTTGCACTTCGATCGTCACCGTCGACGCGACCTGACGAATCGACGGAGGATTCACCGCCGTGATCGCGGGCACGGGATTCACGACGTTCAGCGACGCGGGGAGGCTCACCACGGTTTGTGAATTGCTCACGGTGAGCGAGAACTTTCCCGGTGTCTGCAGCATCGACGACGGCACGACCGCGGAGATCTTGGTCGCGCTCGTGAACACGGTCTCTACCGTCGTGCCGTTGAAGCGCGCGGTGGATGCGGGAATGAAGCCAGTGCCGGTCACGTCGATCGTGACCGTGCTGTTGCCCATCGCCGTGACCTGGCTCGGCGTGATGGTCTGAATCGCGACGGAAGAGGGCGTCGCGACCGTGAACGTGAGCTCGTTCGACGCAAGCCCACCCGGATTCAAGACGGAGAGCGGTTGGTCGCCCGCATCGCGAAGACGCTCCGCTCCGACGTGCACGGTCACCTGCTTGTCGTTGTCGACTGTCGCCGCGAGGAGGGCGCCACCGAGCTTCACGGTCGCGCCCGGCGCAAAATCATGACCCGCGACGACGACGTCGGCGCCCGTATCGGGAATCGCACCGAGCGTGACCGCAGCGGGCGTGATCGAGGCGATGCCCGGCGCGACCGGTGGCTTGTCCTGGGTCGCGGGCGGAGTCGTCGGCGTGATGGGGGCGGAGTCGGGGGTAGCAGGCGGAGCGGGTGTCGTGTCGTCCTTCTGGCCGTAATTCGGAGCCGGCTTGTAGACGAAGTCATCGACGTCGGGCGTGCCGGAGCACGCAACGAGAGCGAGCAGCAAGAACGGGATCAGGCGCACGTCGGACGAAAGTTGCAGCCTGCATTCCATGCAAGCCGACGTGGAAACGCACATCGGCTCCCGACGGATTTCTCGCGAATCGCATGCCTGACCGCACGCATTCGGTGCAAGTGCTTCAGGTGCGCGCTCGATACCGCGTGGACCGTGCGTGACCCATCCGAACGACCCGCCGGTTCTTCACGAGGACGCGGAGCGCACGCAGGATCGTGCTCTCCGAGTAGCCGAGCGACCGTTCGAGATCGCGTACCGCCGCCGTTTCTACGTCGTGGAGCTTCTCGAGCACGCGCTCTACCGGCCCTTCGTCCTGGATGCGTGACGAGACGACTTTTCGAGCGACCGTCTCTACCTCGGGAGTCTGGCCTTCGACGAGCGGTGTCTCTGCTTCTTCCGCGTCGGGTGATCCGACGAATACGACACCGACCGTGCACTGGTACCCATCTTCGGTGCGTTCGATCCAGTCGCCGTGTGGGGCGAGCACGGAACGCAAACGGTGGATGGTCGTGCGAACCAGAGGATCGTGCCTCTCGGGACGGTACGAGCGAAGTCCCCACAGCGCCGCGACGAGCTGCTCTTTGCTGGCGATTCCTTTCGAAAGCTCCCGGAGAACCGTCGCGCACCATCGCGGAGGACTTTCTCGCAGTTGCAGCTCGCCGTGATCTTCGAACAAGAGCGCGTTCTCGCTCGAGAGCACGATGACACGTCGACCCGGCGCGATGCCGAGGAGCTCCGGAATGGGTCCGAGCCATCCGAGCGCGATCAATCGAGGGAGCACACGCACGTCGCGCGCGGCAACGGCGTGGAGCAACGGTGTGACCTCGTCTTCGGGAAATGCGCGCGGAGGCAGCGGACGCGTCGCAAGCTGTTCGAGCACGGCTCGCGACCGATGATGCTCGTGCGTGGTCGCGCGAGACTCGAGCGCGCGCACCGCGCGTTCCCGTCGTGAGGGGTCGGTCGAGCGGAACGCCCATGCTTCGATGCCGAGGATCTCGGCTCGAAATGCGACGTCTGCTTCGTCGACGAGGTCGTGCGATCGATCGAGGAGCTCCGCGCAGGCCGTCGCTCCCTCGCTGAACCGCAGGACACGCAGGCGTGCGACGACGCTCTCCACCTTCGCGCGACGCGATCCTTGACGCAGAGCGAGCTCGTCGGCCTCGTCGAGCGCGGCGACCGCTTCGCGATTTCGTCCGCGAAGCGAGAGCTGCACGGCGACGTCGGCGAGGAGAGTCCGTTTCGAATATCCGTCGTGGGTCTTCTTTCGCAAGAGCGTCTCGAGTCGACCGAGCGCTTCTTCGCGCGCGACGAACTCGGCGACGTAGCTCGCGATTGCACAGTCGATCGCGTGCGCGTTGAAGCCGAAGTCGAGCCGGCGCGCGTACATCTTGGCTTGCTCGAGCAGCGCGATGCCCGCGCGATACTGGCCGATCCGTGCGAGCGAATGACCGCGCATGTCGGTCGCGAACATCTGCAGGTAGCCGAAGCGCGCCACGTGAGCATCCGACAGGGCGCGATAGGCGTGCTTGGCCGCGGATCGATATCGGCCGGTGAAGAAGCGATACGCCGCTGCGCCTTGCCAGACGAACGCGGTCGTCCACGGATCGTCACGACGCGCACGCGCGCGGAGGTCCCGCACGAGCAAGCGATGCGCGCGATCGAAGTCGCCGGTGCGTGCGTAGGCGACGCCCAGGAAGAACTCCGCGGCAGCCATCGTGCGCGCATGGGGAGCGCCGCGATGACGACGTCGACCGTCCCACCACATCTGCGCGTCGTCCACGCGCCCGAGGAACGTGAGGGCACCCACGACGAAGGCGACGTCCTGCTCGTCGACCTCCGCGTCCTCGTCGAAGGTGCGCGCCACGACGTCCGCGTAGCGCCCCGAAAAGAACCATTTCTGGTGCTTGGAAACCAATGACTATATTCATCAATATACACTATCCCGTCACCGTGGTCAGCGACGAGATACGCGCCGAAACTCGGCTCGGGCGGAAGCGCGAGGCAGGGTGCTTCGCATGAACAGCCAAGCGCTCAGCAAGGTCCTTTTGATGATTGGTCTCGTGCCCGCGTGGGCCGCGTGCAGCGGGTCGTCGGTCGATCCGTCGACAACGGACAGCACCCGGAATCCCGTGGTGCTCGACGTACGTTGCGCGACGGACGCGGAGTGTGGAACCGGCTTCGAATGCGAGATCGAGCACGGCACGAGCGTGTGCAAGTCGCACGGGGGCAGCAGCAGCACCGCCGGTGGGCACGATGACGATGCGGGGCATCACCAAGGCAACGACGACACCGGCGCGTACTACGGCGATGCCGGTGCGACGGACGCGACCACGCCCACGGGCGGGACTTGCAACACGGACGCCGATTGTCCGGTCGGAGAGGAATGCGAGCTGGAGCACGGCGCCGGCTCGTGCAAAGCGCACGGCGGCGGCAAGCACTGAGCGGATGGAGTGCTAAGGAGTTGGTGCCGATGTTCCCTCGTCTCTTTCTCGTTCTGGCCGGAGTCGCCGCGTGCAGCAGCAGCGGCACGGCGGATGCCCCTGTCACCCCACCGACGAGCTCCGCGACGTACGAAGTGCCGGTGCCGGCTACGCTCGCAGCCGCAGCGACGTTCCAGGTGGAAGACGTGAAGTGGTCGATCGACGGCGGCACCGCTCGACTCGCATACAACCTGCCGAGAGGTCTCGTCGGGCGCTCGCTTCGCGTCGACTTCTCGGGAGCGTTCGACGCGGCGACGAACACGGGAACGCTCGTCGGCGACGCGGGCACGGCAGAATGCACGCTCGTGGGAAGTGCGCTTCGTTGCAATGAAACGATGCGCGGCCTCCTCCCCATCGATGCCGATCTCTCCACGGTCGAAGCCATCGCCAAGACCGAATATGCAGGCCCCGTCCAGGATCGACTCGACGTCGCGAAGGTCTTCGGCGGCGACCCGCTCGGCGTCCTGCGCGCGGACGTATCGACGTCGTCCGCAGTGGACGACGAAGGCCGTCACCAGAACGGCAAGGATCACTGATCCGCGGCGCATGAGGTGGGCGTTCGCGCTGCTGCTCCTGTCGTGCCGCTCGAAGTCGGCCGATACGGCGCAGGCAACGCCCACTGCGAGCGTCGTCGCCCCTGCACCCGAGAACGCACCCGCGCAGCCGCCCCCGGCGATGCGCGCCGCGGGTGATTGGGGAATGGCGGTCCGCGGAGATGGGACGCGCGCGATCGTCTATTTCCACGGCATGTACGCGTCGCCCGAGGACTCGTGCAGCTATTTCGAGATCGCGGCGAAGCCGCGCGGTACTTTGATATGCACCCGCGGCCCCGGTGGCGGGCATTTCGTCGAAGCGACGACGAAGGCACGAGAGCTCGGACACGTCGACGACGGTGGCGTGCTCATGGGCTTTTCGATCGGGGCGAAGACGGCCCTCGACATCGCGCTTCGCGAGAAGAAATGGTCGGGGCTTTTCTTGATGTCGATGAACCTGACGCTGTCGGCCGCTTCGCTCCGCGCCGCGAACGTGAAAGGCGTCGTCCTCGCGGCGGGGGGCGGCGACGGATCGTTCGCGCAGTTGAAGTCGCAGGCGGCGACACTCGAACGCAGTGGCTATCCCGCGCGCTTCATCTCGCTCGGCGACAACGTCGGTCATCACTTCGGTCCGAACATGGAGTCGATCGCGAAAGACGCGCTCGAGTGGCTCGACGCGATTCCGTGAGGATGCGACGCTGTGCGAATGGCAGCGAAGAAGAAGAACTCGCTCGTGAACAACATCAACAAGCGCAAGAAGGCGGGCAAGAGCCGCTCGAAGAGCGCGCACACCGTCTCGAAGGAATCGTACGGCGAGATGAAGAAGGGCTGGCCGCACAGCAAGAAGAAGAAGGCGGCCGCCAAACGGAAGAAGACGTCTGCGAAGAAGAAGACCGGCGCGAAGAAGAAGCGCGCGACGAAGAAGTAATCAGGTCTGCGCGAGATCGATCTCGGCGCGCTCTTCCGGCGTGGGCTCGAGCGGATCGGGGGGATCTTGCTCGAGCAGCGGATGCGTGTCGTCCGTGCGCTTCTTCGTCTTCAGGGCGAGCAGCGTCGCGACGTCGAGATCCTTCAGCGGAACGAGCGCGGCCTGCGCGAGCAACTTCGCCTGGCGGCCTGCGATCTGCAATCGACTCGCAGCCGCTTCGAGCTCCGTGCGGATCGCGTTCGCCTCGTCGCCTTCGATCGGCTCCGCCACGAAGATCCCGTTCCACGTCGCATACGCAGCGCGCAGGTCCTCGACCGCCTTCACGACGAGCGCGTATTCCGGATCGGCGAGCACGCGCTTCGCGTAGCCCGACTTCAACCGCTTCTCGAAGTCGGCCCAGAATGCCTCGAGCTCGTCGCGATCGCACTTCCGTAGCTGCGGGATCTTGAGCTTGTAATAGAGCGCCTCGAGCAGCGCGGCGCGCGCGCCGCCCGCATACGTGATGGCGGCGTGCAGGTGCTCGAGCGCGTCGACGACGCCGCCCTGCACGGTCTTCGAGTAATCGCCCTTCGCGGGCTCGAGCTCGGGAAGGCGCAGAGAGCGCATCAGGAGGTCGTCCGATGTGCCGGCGTAGGCCTTCTCGAGCCGCTTCTTCGCGATCTCGATCCAAGACTTCTCGGCCGAGAGCGACTCGAACTTCGCGACTTCGGCCGAGGCCGCGTCGAGACGCGGCAAGAGCTGCTGGGACTGAGCGACCAGCTCGAATGCTTCGACGAGGGGAGAGCTCACGAAGCGAGCATTAGCATGTCACTTGAACTTGCAGGTACCGCCGATGCTCCACTCTTCGCCGCCCTGGGCCCACATGAGGTGCGCCTCGACGTTGCCCGAGCCGCGGCTCAAATCGCGCTCGATCATGTTGACGTAGTAGTCCTGCTCTCCCGAGCTGCCTTCGAAGTACACGTAGCCGGGGACTTCGCTGCCCGCGACCTTCGTGATCGAGACCGACGCGCTCGGCGGATCGTTGTCGTCGGCGCCGGCCTTGCGCTTCAACTTCAGCGTGCCGCGACGGCCCTGCGCTTGATCGAGCGTGATGGTCGCGTCGACCTGGTTGCCCGTGCACTCGATCGTCTTCGAGTCGGTGTGCGGGGGCTGGTAGCTCGGATCGAGCTTCATCGTGAAGCTCTCGGTTCGCACGTGGTAGTAGAACTTCACTTCGCCGTTCGAGAGCTTGTCGAACTCGAACGTGAGGGGGCCGTCGTTGTTGTCCGGCGTCATGTACAGCGTGGGCTTGTCGCTCTGCACGGGGCTGTCCGGGTTGTTCGGACGCGCCGGGAGAATCGTGTAGCTGCCGGCGACGAGCGTGGTCTCGCCGTTCGCGTAGACCTCTGCTTCGAATTTCTTGCCCGTCGAGAGCGTGATGCGCGTCGCATATCCGTCCGCGAACCAGGGGCGCGACGCGATCGTGTACGTGCCGAGTCCGAGCGTGCCGGTGAGATCCTGATCGGAGCTCGCGGGCGCTTGATCGTCCGACGACGATGCGGCGCAGCCGGCGGCGAGAGCGAGAGCGACGAGGGAGGTGGCGATGAGTGCGAGCTTCATTGCCCACATGTAGTGACACGTCCGACAGAGACCGCCATCGTCAGCTCTGTGAAATCGACAGATCACCCTGAAATTCGAGCATCCGACCGATTGGACGGCAGTCGGTCTCCGTGCGCTTCACCAATACGCGTAGACGGCGAGGTTCACGTCTTCGACGGAGAGATCCGCGGGGGCCGCGCCCGATTTCGTACAGATCGTCACGGTGAACGGACCGGTCGGCGCGGACGCTGCCGTCTTCAGCACCTTGAGCTCGATCGTCTTGCCGCTGCTCGAGAGCGCGGTGACCTCGTCGATCCTCGCCTTCATGCCGTACGCGAACGTGTTCGTGTCGATGCCGATGGCGGCGTACGCGCTCTTGCCGGAGAGCGCGTCGTCGAGGGTGGGCGCGAACGCGTTGCCCCGATCGTCGGTCATGCCCTCGCACTTCTTCACGACGAGCTTCGCGACGGCGCGAGACGGCTCGTCCCACTCGCCGGTGTGCGACGTGTCCGGATCTTCGGGCTCCTCGGACTCACCCGTGAGGTACTCGCCGAACACCCAGCCCGTGTCGCGCTTCCACTTCTTCGTGAGCGCGTCGTCGAGCACCTTCACTTGGTAGAAGCCGTCCGCCGGATCCGCGGCGATGATCTTCACCTGCGTGCCCTTCGGCATCGTCCCGATGATGTTCTTCAGCGTGTCTCGCGACGTGGAGCTCCGGAGCCGGAGACCGTCCGTCGCCGTCTCCACGACTCGACCCACGGTGACCTTGCCGCGGAGCGCGTCGGTCGTCGCCGACGCGCCTTCGTCGCCTGCCGGAGCGGCACACCCGATCGCGAGGACAGAAAGAAGAAGCGCTGCGCGGAGCATGTCTTACCCACAACCACGATTCATGCCTGGGTAGGAGCCCTGACATTCTCGTGATTTAGCGGACTTTCTGGACGATCCCGATCGATGGGATCGTGGATCGGCGTGCTCCGAGGCGCGGAAAAGGCGGGGGAGGATCCCAGCGGTGACGCGTATCCAGCTGCCATGAAGCGACTGCTGCCCCTTTCACTTCTGGCTCTTTCTTCCGTTGCGTGTGCGGCTCCCAAGGTGGCGCCGCAGGCGCCCGTCGCCGCGAAGCCCGTCGCGCCCGTCGTCGCGAAGGCCGAGCCGAAGCCCGCTCCCGAAGCGCCGAAGGCGCCCGCGATCCCCGAAGCGATCTCGTCGCTCGCGACCGACGCGAAGAACTGCGATTTCTCGAGCTCGTACGGGTTCGACTACCAGTGCCAAGCCTGGGACGACTGGCGCGACGAAGAAGAAGCGTTCGCCGACGGCAAAGGCGACGAAGCGCTCCTCCTCATGCTCCAGAGCACGGACGTCAAAGATCGCTACCTCGCGGCGAGCAAGATGAGCTCGTACGGCATGACCGTGATCTCCGAAGAGCATGCGGGCGACGCCGCGTTCATCGATCGCGTGCTCGTCTTGGCGCAGAAGGAGAGGAAGCCGCTCGTCGCGCGCTCGCTCGCGATGGCGGTGACGCGCCTCGATCTCGTGGGTGCCGATCGCCTCACCAAGGCGATCGACATCGCGAAGAACCACAAGGTCGAGGAGTACCGTCGCGAGTTCGCGATGTCCGTCGGCCTGTTCGCGGAGAGCCGCGGGGAAGAGACGCTCGCGTGGGGAGAAGAGCTCGCGAAGGACGAGCATGATCTCGGTCGCTCGCTCATCGCGCGTCATGCGCGCGTCAAGTCGCTCGCCGAGCGCGCGTGCAAAGACCTCTCCGGTCTTCGCAAGGACTCCGATCCGTACACCGCCGCCGGCGTGCTCTCGGATCTCGCTTCGTCCCCGTACTGCCGCACGTATCACGAGAGCGTCGTGAAGGACATCGCGGCCATGGACCTGACGAAGGCCGACGAGCAACGCAATCGGTACTCGCCGACCGTCGCGCTCCAGTCGATTTGTTGGGATCCCGACACGACGTCCGCGCTCAAGGCGAAGGCGCTCGTGCAGGCGAAGCGCATCACGGACGCGAAGGCGGTGCCCGGCTACGTGCGCGCGTCGGCGTTGAACGCCGTCAATTCGTGCGATGCGAAGGCAGGCCAGGCCTACGCGACGAAGTTCGCGAAGGACAAGGACCTCGGCCCGACCGCGAAGTGGATCACCGGCCGCGCCGCTGCGAAGTCGGCGCCCGCCACGTCGGGTGCGCTCGGCGCCCTCGGCTCGGGCTCTGGCGCGGGCTTCGGTCCGGGTGGCGGCGGCGTCGGCATGGTGAAGAAGAAGTAGCCCGTCTTCACTTCCTGTCGCTGTACGTCGTCTCGCCGATGCCGAAGAGCGTCTTGTCCTTCACCATGAAGTAGAAAAACGACTTCGCCGTTTTTCCACTTTCGAAGTGCAACGTGATCGTGTTGTCGCCGAGCTCGTACGTGCCCTTCTCGTCGTGACTGCCCGATGACGCGGACACCGCCGTCGTGACGCCCGTCGTCGATGCGGTGGAGAACTTGTCGCCGTCGAACGTGATGCCCTTCACTTGGATCACGCCGACGTCGCCGCCGTAGGCCATATTTCCGCCGCCGCTCGTCGAGGAGAACTTGCCGCTGATCGTGTCGCCGGGCTGCACCGCGTACGTCGAGAGCACGGTCCACTCGTAGGTCTTGCCGTTCGAGAACGTGATTTTGATCTCGGTGGGATCGTTTCCGTTCGGTTCCCACCTGCCCCAGTAGGCGGGCTTCGACGTCTTCGTCGCGTCGATCTCGTCGGGGTTCGTCGACAGGTGTTGGAACATCTCGCCGTTCGCGCGGAGCAGGTAAGGGTTGTAGACCGCGTACAGGTAGCCCCCGTAGCCAGTCTCCCATTCTTGATGCGTGACGATGCGGTCGCCGCTCGGGGTGGCTTCGTCCGTCGCGACGCCTCCGTCACCGCCACCCGTGATGGTCGTTCCGGCGCTCGGAGAACACGCGACGAGGAGCAGTGAGGCAGACAGATAGCGGAGCATGCGACAGAGAGGAGCAAGGCACAGGCCAGGAATTCACGGGGATTCCATGCGCCAGCCTGGCGCTCGGTGCTACGACTCGGCCCATGTCGCTCGCGCACTACGTCACCTTGGGTCACTCTGGTCTTCGCGTCAGTCCGCTTTGCCTGGGCGCGATGACGTTCGGCAAAGAGTGGGGATGGGGCTCGGAGCCCGAGGAAGCGAAGCGCATTCTCGACGCGTACATCGAGCGCGGCGGAAACTTCGTCGACACCGCGAACGGGTACACGAAAGGCCACTCCGAGGCGATCATCGGCGAGCACCTGACGCACGATCGCAAGAAGCGTGATCGCATCGTCCTCGCGACGAAGTTCACGACGAACATGTTCAAGGGCGACCCGAACGGCGGCGGCGCGAACCGCAAGGCCGTGATCGCGCAGTGCGAGGAGTCTCTTCGTCGATTGAAGACGGACTACATCGATCTCTACTGGCTCCACGCGTGGGACCACACGACGCCGATCGAAGAGACGATGCGCGCGCTCGAGACGCTCGTGCAGGACGGCAAGGTTCGTTACATCGGCTTTTCCGACACGCCGGCATGGAAGTGCGCGCAGGCGCAGACGATGGCGCGCCTCCGCGGATGGTCGCCGCTCATCGCGCTGCAGATCGAGTACTCGCTCCTCCAGCGCACGGTGGAAGGCGAGCTCATGCCCATGGCGCAGGAGCTCGGGATCGGCGTCACGCCGTGGGGACCGCTCCGCGGTGGCGCATTGAGTGGAAAATACAAGCGTTCCGACAAGGGCAAGCACGAGGCCGGGCGCGGCGCGCGCGTGACGAACTACCTCGACGACAAGACGTTCGACCTGCTCGACGTGATGGAGAACATCGCGAAGGAGCTCGGGACGACCGTGCCGCGCATCGCGCTCGCGTGGGTGCAAGGTCGGGCCGGCGTCACGTCGACGATCATCGGAGCGCGCACGATGCAGCAGCTCGAGGACAACATCGGCGCGCTCGACGTGACGCTCTCGCCGCAGCACGTCGCTTCGCTCGACGAGATCACGAAGCCGCAGCTTCCGTTCCCGACCGACATGCTCGGCATGGTCCCGTCGTTCGCCTACGGTGGAACGACGGTCAACGGCGTGCCTTCGCAGTACTGGCCGGCCGCGCCGCAGAACGACAGCGAGCGCTTCTGATCGTGGCGCTCGACGGGCCGTGGCGCACGTTGTTGTGATGATCCAGACCGAACGCGGGTTCGCGGCGCTGCTCGCCGACCGCATGTTGGAGCTCGAAGGCGGGCATTGGTCGTACACCCATTTCTACGCCACGACGCGCGCGCCGCTCGAGTCGACGCCCGAAGAGATTTCCGCATTCACCGCGCGCCGCGCGGACGCCGGCGTCACGTTCGGCGAGGCTCCACTCGACTGGGAACGTAAATGAAGCGTGTGCTCGTCACGGGCGGAACGGGCTTCGTCGGGAGCGAAGTGCTTCGGCAGCTCGCTGTGTGACGACGTCGAGGTGACGTGCCTCGAGCGCACGACGCGTCATCTGAAAGGCCGCACGGAGCGGTTGCTCGCGGAGTCGGATCGGTCGACGCCATTTCGCGTCGTCTCGAACGCAGCCATGCGATAGTTGTAACGTGCAGCCTCATACCGCTTGCGTCCCCGGTACGCCGTACTGCGCCTCTGCGGAGGTGCATGGGCAAGGGCAGGTGAATGGTGGCGGGATCCCGAGCTTCGGACCCGTGCCGACCGTGGTGCGGCCGCCCGAGAAACGTGGGCGCTCCGGATTCGGCGTGGTCGGCACGCCGGTCGTGCGGCTCGGACTCTCGTCGGGATTCAAAGGTGGTGGCGCCGCGGGCGTGTCGTTCCGCAGCGAGTCCCTCACGTTCGAGTTGGAGACGCAGCTCGTCTACGGCGGGACGACGCACGCATTCGACTGGACGTTTCCGATCTCGTTCGTCATCCCGCTCGCGAACGACCGCAGCTTGTTCGACGGTCCCTATCTGCGATTCGGCGGCTCGCCGATCGGCGCGACGTTCGCGAAGCAGGAAGACGGCGGCGGCTTCGTGCGCTTCGGCGTATTCGCAGGCGCGGGCTGGGAAAAGACGTTCGGGGCCATCACGTGGCGCATGTTCGACGTGCGGCTGTCCCTCGACATGGGCACGAAGCGCGCGATGGATCGTCTCGATCACTGGCTCGACGGTGGCGTTCAGCTCGGCACCGGCATCGTGCTGTGAACCTACTTCTTCGAGAGGAGCTTCGACGCGAACAGCACGATGGTCTTTCGATAGACCTCGGACTTGTTCCACTCTTCGAGCGCGGTCTGATTCGCGCTGCCCGGACCGTAGCCTTCGTGCGCCTTCCAGCCGTGGCCGACGAGATAATTGGCAGTCGAAGCGAGGGCGTCGTCGGAGCTCGTGATGAGGTCG
>JAOTRH010098960.1:19348-84285 GCA_034768845.1 Heliamphora exappendiculata
GAAGTCGATTCCGAACTTCTCGTACGACGACGGCAGGAACTGCGTCTGCCCGAGCTCGCCAGCCCACGCTCCGACCATCTCGTCGGCCGATAGATCGCCCTTCTGCAAGATGCGGAGCGCGCTCGAGAGCTCACCGCGGAAGCGCTCCGATCGTCGGCAATCGTAGGCGAGCGTCGCGAGCGCTTGCAGGCTCCGCGTGCGACCTTGATACGCGCCGTAGTCGGTCTCGAGGCCCCAGAGCGCGACCAAGATCTCCGGCGCGACGCCGTACTTCGCGTCGATCTTCGAGAGCAGCTCCGCCTTCTCCGTGAGCATGCGCTTTCCGCGTTTGACGCGCGCCGGCGTGACGTGCTTCTCCACGAACGTCTCGAACGTCGCCTTGTGCGGACGCTGCGTGCGATCGAGCTCGATGACGCTCGTGTCCCATCGCACGCCTTCGAGCGCGCGCGTCGCGACGTCGCGCGGGACGCCCTCTTGGATCGCGTGCTCGCGGAACGCCACGACCCAGTCGTCGAATCCGTCGCCCGCGTCGTTGCATCGGTCGAACGGCACGAGGACGGTCGGCGCGGGCTCCTCGAAGCCGATGGGAGGGAGCTTCTTCGTCGGCCCGCCACGCGGCGCATCCGACTGTCCGACGGGACCGGGCTGCGCGCCGCCGCAGGCAAGAAGAAGCACCGCCAAGAAGGCAGCTCGCATGCGGGCCATCCTAGCGCATGGTTTCGAGGGCGGCCGTCCACTTCACGAGCTCGTCGAGCATACCCTTCGCGAACGTCTCTTGGAGCTCGTTCGGGTGGAACACGCCCTTGTCGTCGATGCTCTTCGCGAAGAACGGCACCGTCACCGACTCGAGCAGCGGCGTCATCTTGAGCGCGCTCATCATCGGCTTCACCATCTGCACCGCGCGGATGCCGCCCGCGGGACCGCCGTAGCTCACGAAGCTCGCCGGCTTGTGCGCCCATTCCTGTGAGACGTAGGCGAGGGCATTGATCAGCGAAGGCGGCGCGCCGTGGTTGTACTCGGGCGTCACGAAGATGAACGCGTCCGCCTCGTCGACCTTCGCGCTCCAGCGCTTCGTGTGCGCGTGTTCGTACTGACGGAGGCGCGGATGATTCGTCTCGTCGAACAGGGGAAGATTCACTTCCTTGAGGTCGACGAGCTCGACATCGAACTTTCCGTGCGCCTTTGCGAGCTCGAATATCCAAGTACTGAGCGGGAATCCGACTCGGCCGGGACGCGTGCTGACGGCGATGACGTGGAGCTTGGGCATAGCCGACGCGTCTAGCACAGAAGCGGAGTATGGACTCCGTTTATTCGAGCAACGGCGTCAGTTCGGGATCGCCCTTTGCCATCGCGCGTCGATACGCCGGGCGCGCGCCGATGCGTTGCAGATAGGCGCGAATGCTCGGATAGGGAGCGAGATCGACGGGAAGGAACATGCGCATCGTCGTGAGCGAGAACACGGTCATGATGTCGGCGGCGCTGAAGTCGTGACCGGCGAGATAATCGGTATTGGAGAGACGCGCTTCGACGAGCTGGAAGATCTTGTCGAGGCGCTGCTGAGTCGCCGCACGCAGCGGATGATCCGGCGCCGCGCGACCGATCGTCATCATGCGCAGCATCGTCGGCTGGAGATTGCCGTTCGCGAAGTGAAACCAGTACAGATACGAGCAGAAGTCGGGATGATCGGGAGAAGGACGCAGACGACCCTGACCGTGCTTCGCGAGGAGGTAGTCGACGATCGCGGCGGACTCCGCGAGCAGCATGCCCTCGGTCTCGAGCAGCGGCGCGGCGCCGAGCGGGTGCATCGCGAGCAGCTCGGGCGGAGCGAGGCGGGTCTTCGGATCGCGCGTGTACTTCACGATCGAATACGGAATTTCGAGCTCTTCGCACAGCCAGAGAATGCGTTCGGATTGGCCGTGACCGAGGTGATGAATCTTCATGACTGCCTCTTGTGGCGAATGTCGGTAGGGAGGTATCCGAAGCGCGCGCGAAATCGCGCCGTGAAGCGCGACGCGGACGCGTAGCCCGTAGCCATCGCCACGTTCATGACGGGCGTATCGGTGTTCTGGAGAAGAGCGAGCGCGTGCCCCATGCGCACGTCGTGGACGAGATCGCGGAAGATCACGCCCTCGGCTGCGAGCTTTCTGCGCAGCGTCGGAATGCTCGTCGCCGTTTCGTGCGCGACACGATCCATCGACCACTCCGCGGACGGATCGGAGGAGAGAAGACGACGCACGCGAAGTCCGAGCGACGCCGGGCCCGGACGCGCGAAGTGGAAATTGCGCTCCGCGAGCCAGAGAAGCACCTCACGAAGACGATGTTCGGCGATGCGCGGGGGCAATGCGCGGTCGCTCAGGCTGTCGAACGCGGCGTGATAGGAGGCGCGAAACGCCTCGCTCAGCTTCGATTGCAGGACGACGCCGGCGCTTTTCTTCTTCGGATCCTCGAGGAGTCTCGGCGACCAACAGATCCAGAGCGCGCGATACGAGCCACTGCGACCTGGCGTGTTCGAGATGTCGACGACCTCGCCCGCTTGCACCGCGATCGCGTCGCCGGGATTCGCGATGCATGTGCCAGTGGAACCGCGGACTTTCTTCCGACCCTCCTCGACGAGGATGAGCGTCGCCTGATCGTTCAGGAGATGACGGGTCGTGAGGTCGGAGCGCTGGATGATGTAGCCCGCCGCTCCGACATCGGCGCGACCTCGTATTTCGCGTTCTGTCGTCACCCCTCGAACCTAACAGGTCAGCGGGGAGCGCTCGCGCCCGGCCCGCTCGATCTCTGTGCCGAATCGCTCAATCGCATTTGCTAGAGTCGGTCGTCGATGAAGCTCTATTACTCGCCGCAGGTCTGCTCGCTCGTTCCGCACATCGTGTTGCGCGAGCTCGGCGTGCCGTTCGACCTCGAGAAGGTGGACTTCGGGACGAAGGTGTCGGCGCACGGCGACGCGCTCGCTTCGATCTCGCCGAAGAACTACGTGCCGATCCTCGAGCTCGACGATGGCGCGCGATTGACCGAGCTGTCCGTGATCATCCGGTATCTCGCCGACCAGCACCCCGACAAGAAGCTCGTGCCCGCGTTCGGTACGTTCGAGCGCGTGCGCTTCGAAGAGACGCTGCACTTCATCTCGACGGAGCTCCACAAAGGCTTCGCGCCGTTCACGCTCATGCCGAACACGAGCGCGGAGGGCCTCGCGTGGACGAAGAACCGTCTCGCTTCGCGCGTCGCGATCCTCTCTGAGCAGCTCGGCGCGCGTCCGTTCATCTTCGGTGACTCGTTCACGATCGCAGACGCCTACGCGTTCTGGTCGCTCCGCGCCTACAGCTTCCTCACGAAGACGAAGCTCGAAGGCGCCCTGAAGGACTACCTCGCCCGCATGACGGCGTGGCCGTCGATCCACGCCGCGGTGGACTACGAAAAGCGCAATTAGCGGCGTTTCAAAGAGCGTGCCGGCTGAGGACGATGGTGATCACTGGTCGAAACGGCAGAGCGGCCCCACCGTGGAAATCATGTTCCTCACCGTGGCCCCGCCGTCGATGAGCGTTCTCGAGGCGCGCGATCTCTACCTCTCCGAAAACGGGTTCTCCGTGGACGCGTACACGGAGGAGAAGGGGTGGGTCGGCTTCCTCGGTCTGAAGATCGAATTCCGGAACAGCAAGGAACGCCTCCGTCTCCTGCCATTCCACGATCTCCACCACGTCGCGCTCGGGTTCGGGACGGATCTCGTGGGGGAGATGGAGGTCAGCGCGTGGGAGTCACGGGCCGGCCTTCCGAATACCGATTGGATGGTGCGGTTTCTCGTGTGGCAGGGCGCGCTCGGTTGCTTCGTGCTCCAGCCGCATCGCGCGCTCGATGCGTTCCGAGGCAATCGCGAACGGCGCTCGCTGATCACGCACCCCATCGACTACGCGCGCCTGCTCGACATGAACGTCGGCGAGCTCCGCGAGCATCTCGGCATCCCGCGGGAGGGGCTCGCTACGCGCGCGCCGCGTGCCCACACGAAGGCGCCGGCCAGGCTCGCCGCTATTTCGTAATCGGCGCAACGATCTTGGAGACCCAATCCGGCTTGCTCTCGTCGCGTTCGAGAGAGCGATAACGTTCGCCGTCGTGGTAGTCGATCGAGACGGTCTTGTAGAAGGAGCCGTCCTCGACGAGCAGGGCAATCGGCTCCTTGGAGGTCTTCGCGCGCGTCATCGCGTCTTTCACGAGCTCCGGTGAGACCTTTCGTCCGTCGATGCCGATGATCTTCATGCCGAAGCCGAGACCCGCCTTGTGGGAAGGGCTCCCGCTGCTGACGTCGGCGACGACGTTCTCGGCATTGGTCGAGAAACCGAGCGTCGAATCGTAGCTCGTGAACTTCCAGACCTTCTCCAGCGCGCCGAGATAGTCGGATTTCTTCTGTGACCATCCCACGCGATAACCGCCGCCTTCGATCCCGCCCATGGGCACGGGCGACACCTGTTCGACGCGCTTCTTGAAGAAGTCCTTCCAGTCGTTCGGCGCGATCTCGTTGAGCGTCTTCGTGACCTCGTCGAGATCGTAGGGACGCACCTCGGGGGAAGTGCTCGAGCCGCCGTGGAAACGCTTGCAGAAGTCGTCGAGCGATTTGCTGCCGTTCGTCTTCTGGCGAATCAGGACATCGGCTTCGAGCCAAATGAGGACGCCCTCGTTGTAGAAGTCGATGCCGCGCCGTCCGTCATAGGCCGCCTGCGGTGCACTGTAGAGATCCTGCGCGTCCGTGCCGGTGTCGCTCAGCGGCCGCCACTTGCGACCCGCGCTGTCCAACTGGCCGGAGATGAGCGCGAGTGCGCTCTTGAAGTCGTCCGACGCCGCGAAGCCGCTGCGCACGGCGAGCACCCAACCCAGGTACTGCGTGAGGCCTTCGTAGACCCAGAGGAGCTCTCCGCGCATCGGCTCTTGGAACGTGGGCGAGAGCAAGCCGCGCGGCCGCCGATATTTGCCATTCCACGAATGCACCATCTCGTGAGCGAGCAAGTCGGAATTGCCTCGACGCACATCGTCGTCGAGATGGAAACGCTCCTGCACGGTGTCGTAGCTCGATTGATGATGCTCCACGCCCGCGGACGGGATGGCGTCGCTCGTGACGACGAGGAAGTGATACGCGTCGTAGTGGCGCGCACCGAAGAGCGCGTTCGCCTCGGCCACGAGCTTCCGATAGTGCTCCAGGATCTCGTTCGGGACCTTCGCGGCCTCCTCGCTGTCGGACACGATGTCGAGCTCGTGCTTCGCGCCGTTCTGGACGCCCAGATCGTACGAGGCGAAGTGGGCGCCCGCGATGACGGGAGAATCGACGAGCGTCTCGAACGACACGCTCTTGAAGTCCACGCGGTCGCCCTCGGCGTGCTCCGCGACGAGCGCCGAGCCTTGTTTCCAGCCTTTTGGAAGAATGACGCTCGGCTTCATCGTGAGCTGCGATGCCGCGATGCCCTTCGGCACGAGCGAGACGCGGTCCCACGCGAGCTGGAGAAGCTGCGAATTCGTCGATGCGCCCGAGAACGGATGCGGAAGGGGAGCGGCCGTGTGTTCGAGCTCCACGTCGACCTGCGTCGCGCCCTTCGGCACCGTCACGTGGATCATGTGCATGTCGACGCCGTCGCGCTTCCACTCGAGCGTGGACGCGCCGTTCTTGAACACGAGCTTCGTGGTGTTCACGAACGGACCCGTGGGCGAGTGCTCACCCGGGATCCACTTCGGCGCGACGAGATCGAGCGTTCCTTCGCGGGCGGGGATCGTCAGGTGAGAGACGAATCGCGCGCGCTTCGCATCCGTCGCGTCGACGGATATCGAAATAGGGCCGAGCGGAGCCGGGGCGGCGACGGCGGGCAGCGTTTCACATCCCGAAATCATCACCGCGACGAGCCAGAATCCACGCATGGCGCCGTCTTATCTTGAGGCGCGGATGGCGTCGACGCTGAAGATGCCGAGGGCAACCCACACGAATGCGAAACCGATCCAGCGGGACGACGGCATCGCTTCGTGGAAGACGACGACGCCACACAAGAATTGGAGCGTCGGCGCGATGTACTGCACGAGACCGAGCGTGCTGAGCGGAATGCGGATGGCAGCAGCGCCGAAGAAGAGGAGAGGGATGGCCGTGGCGGGCCCCGCACACGCGAGCAGCAAGGAACGCCCGAGCGGCGGATGGCCGAGCACACCGATGCCTTGGTGCTCGAGATAGACGAGATAGAGGACGGCGGGGACGAACAGGATGCCCGTCTCCACCGCGAGACTCTCCACCGCGGCGACTGCTGCCGTCTTCTTCGTGAGCCCATACAATGCAAACGACGCGGCGAGGGCGAGCGAGACCCACGGCAGGGTTCCGTAGTTCGCCGTGAGCACGACGACGGCGACGAGGGCAAAACCCACCGCGATCCACTGCAGGCGACGCAGTCGATCGCGGAACACGACGACGCCGAGCAGCACGTTCACGAGCGGATTGATGAAGTACCCGAGCGCGACCTCGACGACGCGTGCTTGATTCACGGCCCAGATGTAGAGCGCCCAGTTGAAGCCGATGAGGCAGGTCGCGACGACGAGGAGGCGAACCTGACGTGCGGCGAGCGCTCGGAGATTGCCGATCCGACGACCGAGGAGCGCCAGTACGACGACGAGCGACCACGCCACGCGGTGGGAGAGAATTTCGAAGGCGCCGGCCGGCTTCAGCAGCGGCCAATAAAGGGGAAAGATCCCCCAGAAGAAGTACGCGGCGACAGCGAAGAGCACCCCCCTCCGCGATTCGGTCATCGAGCCGCGCACTCTACTACGTTCGAACGGCCGAAGAAGAAGGCGGCGACGAAGAAGAAGACTACGCGGCGTTGAAGCGCGTCACTGCGTTGCGGAAGGCGGTGACCTCGTTCACGAGGGCGATCAGGCGATCCGGTTTCATCCCTGCCGCTTCGAACAGGCGCATCGGGAGGCAGATCGACTTCTCGCGGAGCTTCTTGCCCTCCTTCGTGAGGCGCACGACGACCTGACGTTCGTCGTCGGGCTGGCGCTCCCGCGTCACGAAGCCTGCCTGCTCGAGGCGCTTCAGGAGAGGCGTGAGCGTGCTCGATTCGAGATCGAGCCGACGCGCGATGGCGCCGACCGTCTGCGCGTCGTTCTCCCAGAGCGTGCTGAGGGCGAGGTACTGGGGGTAGGTGATCCCGAGCTCGTCGAGGAGCGGCTTGTAAGCCCGCTGAATCGCGACGTTCGCGCCGTAGAGCGCGAAACAGAGCTGGTCGTCGAGCGTGAGGTCCTTCACCGCGGTCATGGCTGAATATGTATCGCGATAAATATTGTTGGACAAGTGCTCCCCCTCGACGCATCTTACGTATATCGCGATAACAATTGTTGCGACATCGAAAGAAAAGCCAATGACCAACAGCACTTCGCAATCGAGCCTTCTCCGCTTCTACGGCCTCCGCGCGGGCGTCGCGTTCCTCTGGGTGGGGGCTGCGTTCACGCTCGGGCGCTCGAATCCGGCGATTCGCAATGCCCTCCTCGTCGCGTATCCCGCGTGGGACGCGCTCGCGAACGGGCTCGATGCGCGCGCGCATGGTGGCCTCGGTGCGAACCGTCCGCAGGCCGTGAACGTGCTCGTGAGCGGAGCAACGGCGGTCGCGATGGCGGTCGCGCTCACGCAGAGTCTGAATGCGGCGCTCGGCGTGTTCGGTGCGTGGGCCGTGCTCGCGGGTGCGTTGCAGCTCGTGGCGGGCGTTCGTCGGTGGCGTGAGGTCGGCTCGCAGTGGGCGATGGTCCTCAGCGGAGCGCAGTCCGCGCTCGCGGGTTTGTTCTTCGTGAAGGGCGCGCTCGGTCCGGCCGTGCCGGGCATCGAGGCGTTCGCTCCGTACGCCGCGTTCGGTGGCTTCTACTTCCTCGTGTCGACGATCGCGCTCGCGGTCAGAGCAAGTCGGAAAGGTCCGGCGCGTGCGCTGTGAGGAACGCGAGCACCTTCTTCACGCGGTTCGGTGTGAGGCGGCGCTCGCGACGGAGCATCGCGACGCTCACGGGAGCGTCGCGATACGGGGCGAGGAGCTCGACGACGTCGCCGGTCCGCAGCGCAGGCGCCGCCATGTAGAGGGGCACGCAGAGGATCCCGGCGCCGGCGAGCGCAGCTGCCCAACCAGCATTGCCGTCGTCGAACGTGAGGCGCGATTTCGGTTCGTATGCACCGTCGCGATACGGCCACGGTGCGACGCGTCCCGTGCGCGTGTTGCGGAAGCCGATGAGATCATGACCGTCGAGATCGGCGATCTTCTTCGGGCGCGCGCGCTTCTTCAGATATGCGGGCGTCGCGCAGAACACCCACGGCGAGACGAACCACGCCTGCCGAAGATGGCCAGAAAGGCCGGTAAAAGGGCCCGATCGGATCGCGATGTCGATGCCGCCCTCCGCGAGGTCGACGATCTTGTTCGTCACCTGCACGTCGACACGGATGTCCGGATGCGCGCGTCCGAGCTCGGCGAGGACGGGGACGAGGACGTGATGGACGAGACCCACCGCCGCCGTCACACGCACGACCCCGGCGCCATCTCTGTCGGCCGCGTGCGCCGCTGCTCGATCCGCGAATGCCGCCGCCGCGCGTACGGCTTCGCGCGCGGGCTCGACGAGCGCTTCTCCCGCGTCGGTGAGCGAGAGCGCGTGCGTCGATCGATGAAGGAGGCGCACGCCTGACGCTGCCTCGAGACGCGTCAGCGCCTTCGACACGCTCGCGGCCGACATGCCGAGACGACGACCTGCTTCGGCGACGGAGCGCGCCTCGACGACGGCGAGGAAGCACCGCAGCTGCGGGACCGAGACGTCGAGATCGAGCTCGCGCGACATGCGCTGAGCCTGATGCGCGTTGTATGTTCTTGCAATGCGAATCTGGTCAGCGGCGGTCGTGGTTCTCTTCGCGTGTGGTCCCGACGAGCCGGCGAATGTGCCCACTGCGCAGACCGTGACGGTGCCCTCGGCTCCAGCGACCACGCCGGCACCGATCGCGAGCGCCGCGCCGGTTGCAACGGCCGCGACGCCAGAGCCTGCGGCTACGGCGAAAGCCGATGCGAAGTTCAAGGTGACGGCGACGATGAAGATGGACGGTCAGGTCGACGACAAGGCGCTCGAAGGCGAGACGAATGCGCAGATCGAAGAGGTCTCGAAGTGCGCCGCGATCGTGCGCAAGACCGATCACGTCACGGGCAGCATGAACCTGAAGGTGACGATCGCGAAAGACGGCACCACGAAGGGCGACTTGCAGAGCCCCGCATCGGAGCCGGCGAAGAAGTGCATCCTCGACGCCGTGGGCAAGTGGAAGCTCGTGAAGTCGGGCCCGGGCACCGCGATGGTGCTGCTCAACATCGTCGAGTGACGATCAGTTTCCCGGGCCGCGCTGGACGAAGTTCTCGGCATTGCGCTTCGCCTGGTTCGCGTTCGCAGCGATGCCCGACGCGAGCGGATTCGACGCGCCCTCGCGCGTGACGTCCCACGTCCAGCGGCCATCGGGCTTCGGCAGCACGCGGATCACGAAGTCCTCGTGTGTGCCGAGGTGCCCGTCTTTCTCTTTCTTCCAGGTGGTCAACGCTCGACGAGTATCACCGGTGAGCCCGTGAGCGAAAGATGACCCGTGTCCGCAGCGGATTTCGCGCCGTCCCACGCATAGACGTCGAAGCCCGTCGTCGTTGCGATCGTGACGTCGGCGGACGCCGTTTCGGTGTTCGCGCTCGTCGTCGCCCACGCCGCGATGCGCCGCTTTCCATCTTTGCCGAATGCGATGCCCCGCGCGCCCGCGGGAAGGCCGAGCGCCTTCGTGGCTGCGTCGTCGTACGTGGCGCCGCCGAGCTGGGTGACGAGCGTGGTGTACGCCGTGCCCGTCTCGGTCTTCGTCGCTTGGTCGACGCTCGCGAGCGCGCCGATGTCCGCATAGAGACCCATACGCGAGTACGCGTCGTCGTCCGAGCCGTTCGAGAGAATGAACCAATCGACGCCGCCGACGCCGTGCGCCTGCGCCGTCGTCATCAGCTTGATGAGATAGCTTCGTGCGTATTCCGGGGAGCCGATATCGGGATAGCTCTTCGTCTTCGCGCTCGGTGCGCCGCTCTCGGACACGTTCCAGCCGCGCACCTTCTTGCCGTGCGCGTCGAGCACGGCTGCGAGCGCGTTTTTCGAGGCGACGAAGTCGTCGACGGACGGGTCGGAGCTCTTCGGGCTGAAGACCGGGTAATAGTGAAAGTCCACGACATCGAAATACGCGGCGCCGGTCGCGGGATAGGCCGTCGTCACCGAGCCGTCGGTGGGATTGTCCGTATATCGAAGGATTGCGTCGAGGAACGTCGGATATCCGATTCAGCCCGTTGCAATCAGGGAATCGGGGTCGGCCTTCTTCGACGCCTCTTTCGCGATGCGGAGCATGCGCACGTAATCGTGAATCGAACCGTTGAAGCGCGGGAGGTCGGCCTTCGTCGGCGCCTGCGTCTTCCACTGCTCGGTCACGTGATAGTCCGGCGTCCAATCGGGCTCGTTCCAGATGTGCCAGACCTTGATCGAGTCCTTGTACGTCGAGACGACTTTGTAGATGTACGTCGCCCAGTAGTTGTTGGGGTTGATGGTGCCGTCGGTGCCGTAGATCGGCTCGTAGAGATTCTTCGGAATCCAATATTCGTTTTGCCAGTCGGCGGAGCCGCTCGGGGCCGTGCTCAGTTCCACCGTCTCGGAGCCGATGAGGAACCCGATGTGGTCCTTCATGCCGAGCGTGCCGTACGTCGCGACGTCGCCCTTTTCGATGTCGTAGCCCCACGTCTTGAGATGGCTCGCGGGCAGCTTGATGCGAATGCTGCGCGCGCCCGCTCTCGAACCGAGCGTCGCTTCCTTGTCGTCGCCCCACGACGCGTTGCGGTGGCCCATGTTCAGGCCGTAGCGGAACGCGTAGGGCAGGGGAGAGTCGTCGTTCGGGTTGCCCGGCGTCCCACCGCTGCTCGTGCCCGGGCTCGTGTCCGAGCCGCCGCCGGGGCCGCTGCCGGTCGTGCCACTGCTGCTGCCGTCGGAGCTGCTTCCGTCCGACGAACCGCATGCCGAGAGAATCGCCGCTACGACGCAGACGCCAAGACTCCGCATCGTCCGATCATAGCGGCGCGAGCGGTTTCGACGTGAGCGTCGTCTCGAACATTTCGCCGTCGATCGTGACGTAGAGCGTGCCGTCGTTGCGTGTCACTTCGAGCCGCGCGCGACGTGCGAGTTTGTCGGCGAGGTCTCGTACGAACGCGGGATCGATCGCCCACACCTCGATTTCTTCGGCTTTGTGAATGGTCTTGCCCGCTGTCTGACGTGCGAGCAATGGCGCCTCGTGTGTGTAGATGGAGACGCGCGCCGCCTTCGACGCCTTGTGCAGTCGCTCCGCGGACGGCGCGCCGATGTCGATCCAATGGAGGAGTATCCCGGTCGGATCGGTCACCGCGATCGGCGCGGTATCGACGGACGCGATACCCTCTTTGCTGAAGGCGATTCCTTCCTCGTACGCGAGGCAGTACGCGAGCGTTCGTACGACGAGGCGATCCATCGTCTCGGAGGGATGCTGCGCCACGCGAATCTCGAGCGTCTCGTAGACGGCGCGATCGACGTCGGACACCGCAATCTCGAACTGGAAGATCGTCGCGCCAGCGGCCATGTTCGCATCCTACGCGCGACGCGCCCTTTTCAACACGACGGAGCCGTCGAGCAACGAGCCGAGGCCTCGCATCGCGTCGGCGATGTGCTTCGTCATCTTGCGCGGCTTCGGATCGGCGAGCCACTGGCGGAGGCCGACGTCGAATGCCGACAGGCCCGCATCCGCCGCGAGTCTCGCCGTGGTCGAAGAGACGCCTCGGCGCTCGAGCGCGGAGGCGATGGCGGCTGCGAGCAAGGCATGTTTGGCGAGCTCGCGCTCGCGGAGCTCCGCGTTCGCTTCGATGATCGCGTATCGCGCGCGTACGTAGGCCGCCCAGGTGGGATCGTCGTCGGAGACTTTCGCGATCGGGGCGAGCGACGCCGCGACGACCTCGAGCACCGGCGACCCCTCCGGCGCCGCATTCACGCCATCCGTGACGAGTGCCTCGACACGCTCGCTTCCCCAGAACAAGACTTCGCGCTTGTCCGGGAAGTAGCGGAAGAACGTGCGGCGCGTGACGCCAGCGCGCGCTGCGATCTCCGCAACCGTGACTTTGTCGTAGCCGGGCTCTCGATAGAGCTGCATCGCCGCTTCACGCAAGCGCTCGACTGCGTTCGGTTCCCAGCGGGCCATGATTCTCCACGCTACCTCATTGCACTGAGTGACATCAGAGGGTATCACGATGGCACTGAGTGACATCAGGAGGTTCTCATGAACGTGTTCGTCACAGGCGGTACGGGGACGATTGGTTCGGCGGTCATTTCCGAGCTGCTGCGGAATGGGCACACGGTGCTCGCGCTCGCGCGGTCCGACAGCTCGGCGAAGGCGCTCTCCGCCGCGGGCGCGGAAGTGTTGCGGGGGTCGACGGCCGATCTCGACGTGCTGAAGGCGGGCGCGGCGAAGGCCGACGGCGTGATCAGCCTCGCGTTCGGGCGCGACTACGACAGTCCCGATGGGCTCGCGCGCGCGATGGCGGAGGAGTCGGCGGCGCTCCAGACACTCGGTGACGTGCTCGAAGGGAGCGATAGGCCGCTCGTGACGGTGTCGGGCACGCCTTGGATTCCGGGGCGGGTTTCGACGGAGCTCGATCCACTTCCCATGGAGGGGCCCGTCGCGGGTCGCGCACGCACGGCGACGGCGCATCTCGCGCGCGCGCCGAAGCTGCGCAGCTTGGCCGTGCGCATGCCGCGCACCGTGCACAACGAAGGCAAGGGCGGATTCGCGGGCATCCTCACCGACCTCGCGCGGAAGAGCGGCGTTGCGGGTTATCCGGGTGACGGCAAGCAGCGTTGGCCCGCCGTCCACGCGCTCGACGCCGCCGTTCTCTTTCGATTGGTGCTCGAATCCGCAGAAGCGGGAACGTCATGGCACGCCGTGGCCGACGAGGGCGACGCCGTGCGCGACATCGCGACCGTCGTCGGTCGCCGACTCGGATTGCCCATCGAATCGATTCCGGAGGATCGGTTCGGACCTTTCGGGCCGATCTTCGCGATGGATCAGCCCGCATCGAGCGCACATACGCGGGACGTGCTCGGATGGAAGCCGACGCATCCGAGCCTGCTCGCGGACCTCGAAAACCTCACTCCGTGACGTCGAAGCCGACGGCGCGAAGGGCGATGACGGCGGCTTCGTGATCTTGATCGGCGTTGCCGCCCGAGATGCCGAGGCCGCCCACGATTTGGCCATTCAGCTTGATCGGGACGCCGCCGCCCACCGTGACGAGGCGCGCCTGGTGCGCGAGCTGCGAGACCTTCGAGTCTTTCACGACCCCGTTCCACGTCTGCGTGGAGAGACCGAAGGACGCGGCCGTCCATGCTTTGTCGATCGCGACGTTCGCGGTGAGAAACGGACAACGCTCCGAGCGTTCGAACGCCGTGAGGTGGCCGCCGTTGTCCGTCACTGCGATCGCGAGCTCGATGCCGATCTTCGATCCTGCTTTGCGCGCTTCGAGAACGAGAGCCTGCGCGGATTCGCGGGTGATCGAGGCGGTGCTGATGGTGTGGGTCATGGCTGTTCCTTTCATCTCGTGAGGACGACTTTGCCGCGCGTCTTGCCGCTCTCTACGAGCGCGTGGGCGCGTGCAAGGTTCTTGGCCGTGATGCCGTGGAAGACTTCGCCGAGCGTGGAGCGCACGCGCTTCTCGTCGACGAGCGCCGCGACCTCCCCGAGGAGGCGCCCTTGCTCGGCCATGTCTGGCGTCCGATGCAGCGAGCGCGTGAACATCAGCTCCCAGTGGAACGAGAGCGACTTGCCCTTCAGCATCGTCAGGTCGAGGGACTTCGGATCGTCGATGATCCCGAGCGCGCCCTGCGGCTTCAACGCTTTCACGATCTCCGCGTAGTGCTGCTCGGTCTGCGTGAGCGCGGCGACGTAGTCGACCGGGTTTTCGAGCTGCTCGGAGAGCGGGCGTGCATGATCGATCACGTCGTGCGCACCGAGCTCGAGACACCACTGCTTTGTCTCGGGGCGGGAAGCGGTCGCGATGACGCGGAGCTTCGTGAGCCGACGCGCGAGCTGGATCAGAATCGAGCCGACGCCGCCGGCGCCGCCCACGACGAGGATCGATGCTTCTTCGTCTCTGGCCATGCGCAGGCGATCGAAGAGCAGCTCGTACGCGGTGATCGTGGTGAGCGGGAGCGCGGCCGCCTCGGCGTCCGTCGCCGACTTCGGCGCGTGACCGACGATCCGCTCGTCGACGGCGTGCAATTCGGCATTCGTGCCGGAGCGGTCGATGGCGCCCGCGTAGTAGACGCGATCGCCGACGTGGAACTGCGTCGCCTCCGTGCCGCGTGCTTCGACGACGCCGACCGCATCCCAGCCGAGGATCTCGACGTCTTTCGGCGTCCTCGAGCGATGCACCTTCGTGTCGACGGGGTTCACCGAGACCGCGTTCACACGCACGAGCAAGTCGCGGGGACCTGGCGTGGGATCGGGGACGTCCACGTCTTCGAGGGGAGCGCCTGCACTTTTTCGATATCCAACGGCTCGCATGTCCGACAGCATGCGGGATCAACGATGGATTGATAATGGGCGCCTGATATACATCTCTTTCAAATGAGGATTGAGAATGTGGGCAACCTCCAAATCCTGCTCCACACGGCCCGAACGGGAAGTCTCACCGGCGCAGCGGCTGCGCTCGGCGTGACGCCTGCGGCGGCGAGCGCGATGTTGAAGCGGCTCGAGGCGCAGATGGGCGTGCGGCTGTTCGAGCGATCGACGCGCGCGATGCGCCTCACGACGGCGGGGCAGACGATGCGCGAGTACGCGACGCGCGCGTTCGAGCTGCTCGAGGAGGGTGAGGCGCAAGTCACGTCGAGCCGCGAGAAGCTCGTCGGCCTGATTCGGATCGCCGCCCCTTCCGACTTCGCGCGCATGGTGCTCTTGCCGTGGTTGGACGAGTTCCTGTCGCTGCATCGCGGGGTGGAAGTGGCGCTCTCGGTGAGCGACCGGCCGCTCGATGTTCTCCGCGACGAGATCGACGTCGCACTGCGCTATGGAAAGCTCGCCGATTCACGGCTCGTCGCGCGTCCGCTTCTCTCCACCGCGCCCGTGGTCGTCGCCGCGCCGAGCTACGTGAAGCGGTTCGGCAAACCGAAGGAGCCGGCCGAGCTCGCGGACCACAACTGCCTGCTCTATCAGCTCGCGGGCCGCTCGCATCGAACCTGGCGCTTCGTGCGCGACGGCGAATGGACGGAGGTGCGCGTGAGCGGCGATCGCAGCACCGACGACGCGTCGCTCGCGCATCGATGGGCGCTCGCCGGCGCCGGCATCCTCTTCAAGACGCCAATCGAGCAGCAAGAAGCGATGGCGAAGGGCCGTCTCGTCCCTCTCCTCGAGGAATGGAAATCGGAGCCCTATCCCCTGAACGCCATCCTCCCGAGTGGCCGCTTCGTCCCCGCCCGCGTGCGCGCTCTCATCGACTTCGTCGCGAAGAAGCTGGCGGTCACGACGGGGCGTCGAACGGATTGACTTCGAGATGGTTGCGTTTGCGGATGGCTTCTTCCGTGCGCGGGCAGAGTCCCTCGAGGCCGAAGCGCACCGCGTCGCTCTGCACTTGCTCGATGTACGGACGGAAGCTCCGGTCGTATTCCGCGAATGCGCGCGCGTGGTCGTCGGGATATCGGTCGAACGCATCGGCCAGCGCGGCGGCGCCGTCGAGCGCCAGCGACCCGCCTTTGCCCGCGGCGGGAGACGCGCAATACGCACTATCGCCCACGAGCGCGACGCGACCCTTCGACCACGAAGGCATGCGGACTTGGCAGAGTTTGTCGAAATAGAAGCTCGTCGACGCCTTCACTTCCGCGAGGAGCTCCGCGGTCCTCCAGCCGACACCCGCGAATCGCGACTCGATGATCGCGCGCTGCTCGGCCTCGTCGCGGTAGTCGTAGGGAATCTCCTTTTCGGAGACGAACGCGAACACGATGTCCGTCTTGTCCTCGTAGGCATTCAGCATGACCGCCTTGCCCGGGACGTTGAACATCTGCGCGGTGTTCGGTCGGACGAGCGATTTGTCGACGATCGAAATCGAGAAATACTGCTCGAGATAATGCGAATAATCGGACTCGGGGCCGAACCAGAGCCTGCGCGTATTCGAATGAGAGCCGTCGCAGCCGAACACGAGGTCGAACGCGCGCGGTGACGCTCTCCGAAACGTCGCTTCCACGCCGTTCGACGACGACGACGTGACGGAAGGGTTCTTGTTGCGCCGTCCCGAGGGCGAGCCGCCTCCCGAGAACGACCTGGAGATCGGGCGGGATTTCCTCTTGGATCTTCTGTTCGGTCTCGTGAAGAACGACGTCGAAGTCCTCTTCGAAGAGAGCGTGACGGGCTTGCATCTGAAGCCCCGCGAAGCTGGCGCCAGAGACGAGGATCTTCTTCACGACTCGAAATTATATTCGATAGAACTTTTGGCAAGGCATTTTGTATCGAATATAAGTTTTCACGTGCGACGCGAAGAGAAGAAGCAGGAAACGCGGCAGCGGATCTCCGACGTGGCGACCGGGCTCTTCTGCGCGCGCGGCTTCGAGGTCGTGACCATCGACGAGATCGCCCGCGCGGCGAGTGTCTCCAAGATGACGGTGTCGAACTACTTCCCTCGCAAGGAAGACTTGATGCTCGATCGGACCGACGACCTGCTCCTTCTCCCGTTCCGAAAAGCCGTGCGCGAGCGACCGAAGGGCCGAACGCCCGTCGATGCGCTCGGCGATGCCATCGCCGCGCTCCGCGACCACGAGTTTCCCCTCGGTGAAGTGAGCGACGCATGGATCGCGTGGTGGCGCACCGTGCTCGGCAGCCCCGCCCTCACGGCGCGTCTCCACGAGCTCGAAGACGAAGCCGCGGAAGCGCTCGCGAGCGACCTCGCAGGCTCGAAGATCGACTCGAAAATCGGCCCCGTCGCGCGCCTCGTAGCCGGCATGACGGTTCTCACGATTCGCATCGCGCGCCGAGAAGCGATCCGCGTGTTCGAGCGAGGTGCGTCCGTGAAAAAGGCGAATGCGACGTTTCTCTCGCTCGTCGAGCGAGGCTATTCCGCCATTCGGCAGCTCGCCGTCACGCGCGACGACGCCGACTGAACGCGGGGTTGCTCGCGAGCTCCTTTCCGAGGCGATCGAGCAACGCGCGCACCGCGGGTGTCGGCTTCGGAAAGAGCGCGGTCACGTCGGCAGGGGAGAGCGTCGTGCCCAGATCGAGCTCGACGAGATCGTCGAACGACTCGACCATGTACTTCGGAAGCATCGCGATCCCCATTCCGAGGCGCGCGGCATCGACGAGCGCGGTCATGCCGCCCGCCGCGACGCGCCACTTCACACGAATCTCGGCGTCCTCGAAGCGCCACACGGCATGACGTCCACTCGCGACGATGAGCGCATGATCCGAGAGATCCGCGACCGAGCGCGGGCGACCATGCGCCTTCGCGTATGCCTTCGACGCGAACACGCCTCGCTCGATCTGCGCGAGCCGACGCGACGTCATGTCGGTCTCTTCGACCCGCCCCATGCGGATCGCGAGGTCGAAGCCGCCGTCGACGATGCGCACGGGCTCCTCCGACAAGACGAGCTCCACGCGCACCTTCGGGTGCTCCTCCATGAAGCGCGCGACGATCGGCAAGAGCACGGTCTGCCCGAATCCGAGCGCCGCGGACACGCGGACCAATCCCGCGGGCTCGGCGGAGGCGCCTTTGATGTCGTCCGCCGCGCGCGACGCCTCCGCGAGGAGCGGCGCGACGCGGTCGAACAACGCGCGACCCGCCGGCGTGAGCGTAAGCGCGCGCGTCGAACGCCGGAGCAGGGCGGCGCCGAGGGTCCGCTCCAGATCTGAGAGCTTCCGAGAGAGCGTCGCCTTCGGTACGCGCATCGCACGCCCCGCCGCGCTCAGCGAGCCGTGCTCCACGATGCGTACGAACGCCTGCATCGCGTCGAGATCCATTCATGCACTCTACATGATCGCGGCGAGCAAGCGCTCCGGTGCCTCGAGCTGCGGGAGGTGGCCCGCCTCCGGAATCAGTATGAACGTTGCGCCCGGAATCGCGGCCGCGAACGCACGCCCGTACGCCGGCGTGACGATCCGATCGCTCTCGCCCCACACGACCTGGACGGGAATGTCGATCTTCGCGAGGCGCGCACGAAGCGTCGAGTCCGTCATGCCGTTCCCCGCATACGCGCGAAGCGCTTCGAGGTTCGGCCCGCCTCCCGGGACCACGGGCGGCGGCCTGTGCCACGCGTGCGCGGCGAGCTCCTCCGGCGAGAGCTTCGATACGTCCGTGATCGCATGCTCCGGCACGTCGATGCCGACGGCGTCGACGAGGATCGCACGCCGAATGCGCGGGTTTCCGAGAAGCGCCAGTTCCGCGGCAACCCATCCACCGAGAGAATTGCCGATCACGGTGACGTCGTCATCGAGCTCGAGCGACGCGCAGTGACGCGCGAGGGCTTTCACCGAGTCGAGGTGCGCGGGCCGCGTCGTGCCGTCGAATCCCGGATGTGTGGGAGCGAGCACGTGATGCCCGCGCGACGCGAGCAACTGCGCAAACCCAGCCACCGTCTTCGGGCCACCACCACCATGAAGGACGAGATACATGCGAAGAAGGTACGCGCGCGTGCGAGGCCCGGTAGCCCATGCGTTGGAACGCCGCCGTCTCGAGAATGGAACGCATGAACGCGATGCGTGCGGCATGCATCGAATCTCCCGATGTCGATTCTGTTCCCGGTCCTGCTTGCGACGTCTCTGTTCGGTCCGTTCGATATCCACTCTCTCTTTTCGATCGGCCAGAGCATCGATCGCGACGAGGTGCACTACGGCATCCATCTCGACAGTGAGTGTCGGCCGAGCGGGAAGGACGCGGTGTTCCCGTACTGGCGCCGCGCCGACAAGACGGTCGAGAATCTCGGCGTCGTCGACCAAGCGATCTATGGCATCAAAGAGCAGACGCCGATGCCCGCCGCGCCCGGCGAATCGAAGCTGCTCGTCACGCTCAAGGCCACGAGCGAGCGGAGCGTGGCCGTGTTCGTGAAGAAGGAAAACGGTGCGTGCGTCGCGCGCTCGATCGCGACCATCGACCACAAGCCCGCCGAGCTCGTCTCGGTCTACGCACACGTCGGCGGCATCCTCGCGGGCGTCGACTGGATCGAGCTCCGCGGCACGTTCGAAGGCAAGCCGATCGTCGAACGCGTGCGTCGCTGATTACGCAGTCAATCGCGGGTTTCGCCGTCCCGGATCCGGCCCTCACGGAACACTTTGGCCGCGGCCATGGCCGTGGTAACCGAGGCGGCGCAATGACCACGATCCATGATTTCGTCGCCTTCGCCGACAGCAACCTGTCGCGCGCTTGGGCTGGGAAAAAGGTTCCGATGTCCGACGTCTACGAGGCGTACATCGAAGGAAAGCTCGATATCCCGGCCGAGAAGTGGAATGGGTTTTGGGACACGCGCAACGAGACGATGTCGTTCCGCCTCACCGACTCCCACGTGAAGTGGGCGGTGACGAACTTCTTCCCCGAGGTGCTGATCCACTCGAAGAAGCAGGACAAGCGCGTCGTCGGCGACAACTACAACCGCGGTAACGACTTCTACGGTTGGTTCCTCGGCGAGTCGATGGTCTACACGTCGGCCTGGTTCCAGACGCCGGAGACGCAGCTCGAACAAGCGCAGTACGCGAAGATCGATCACTGCTGCGACAAGCTCCTGCTCAAGCCGAACGAGACGCTGCTCGACATCGGCTGCGGCTGGGGAACGTTCGTCGCGCGCGCGGCGAAGGAGCGCGGTGCGAAGACCTACGGCGTGTGCCTCGCCGAGGAGCAGGTCGCGTTCGGCCTCGAGCGCATCAAGAAATACGGCGTCGAGGACAAGGCGAAGGTCGAGGTCCGCGACTACCGCAACGTCACGGGTCAGTTCGACAAGATCGTCTCCCTCGAGATGGTGGAGCACGTCGGCATCAAGAACCTCGACGTGTACTTCGAGAAGGTCCACTCGCTCCTCAAGGACGACGGTCTCTTCAACCTGCAGTGGACGGGTATCCGTAACCTCTACGCGCCGCAGAACCCGCTCTCGGCGCTCAAGCTGAAGCCCGAAGATCTGATCTGGGGGCTCTTCATGAACCGCTACATCTTCCCGGGCGCCGACGCGAGCCTGCCGCTCTCCGGCATGCTCCGCTCCGCCGAGAAGGCGGGCTTCGAGATCGCCGACGTCGAGAACATGAGCCCGCACTACGTGCGCACGCTCCGCGCGTGGCGAGACATCTGGGTCTCGAACAAAGAAGCCGTCGTGAAGACGTACGGCGAGCGCATGTACCGCCTCTGGTACTTCTTCCTGCACTGGTCGGCGATCGTCGGCGAGCAGGGCACCGCGTTCACCTACAACGTGACGATGCACAAGAACGACAACACGCTGAAGCGTGCTGCGTTGAAGACGCCCCGGTCCTGAGTACGTCGTAGATCCAGATCACCCCTCGATTTCACGTGAAATCGAGGGGTCGGATGTTGGAACACAGAGTGCGTAATCGAAGGATCGGTAGTCCCGATGATCTCGATTCGCACTCTTCTTCCGTTAACGCTGCTGATGGCGGCCTGCGCCGCTGAACCGTCCGACGACGAGGAGGACGGCGAGCCCGATGGGATCGCGGAAGGCGCGCTGAACGAGCACCCGAGCCCGCGCGTCACGGGATACGACGACCCGACGCTGTCGGCCGACGAGAAGACCGAGGTCCTCTCGCACTACGCGACGATCGATCCGAATCACGTCGCACCGAAGAAGCTCCTCGAGCACGCGCTCGTGTTCTTCGATCACAACAAGGCGAAGATCGACAACCAGAATTGGATCGTCATCGTCGACTTCACCGAGCACTCGAAGGAAGAGCGCTTCTTCGTCGTCGACATGCACTCCGGCAAAGTCGAGCCGCATGTCGTCGCGCACGGCAAGGGCAGCGACCCGCGCGACACCGGGACCGCGACGTCGTTCTCCAACGTGTACGACTCGAACAAGTCTTCGCTCGGCTTCTATCGCACCGCCGAGACGTACAACGGCAAGCACGGTCGCGCGCTCAAGTTGGACGGTCTCTCCGACACGAATTATCTCGTGCGCGACCGACAAGTCGTCATCCACGGCGCGACGTACGTGTCGAAGGGACGTGGAAAGCAGGGCCGGTCCGAAGGCTGCTTCGCACTCCCGCAGAACGAAAAAGACAAGGTCATCGACAAGCTGATCGGTGGCGCGATCCTCTACGCCGGCACTACGGACTGAGCAGAATCTGCCGCGCGAGCATCGTCGCGTGCATCTGGTGTTGCACGGTGTCGATCCGCAGCGGCGGCTCCGTCGCGTGATTCTGGACGCCGCCGAGCGCCTTCTTGTCGTCCGTCGTGCCGAGCGCTGTCGCGCGCGGATGGCCGACTTGCCAGGCGAGAAGAGCGCCGAGGCCTTCGTGGATCGCGCATGCGAGATCCGCGGCGCGCGGATGGTTCGTGCGCTTCGCCCACGCATAGGCCGAAACGAGGCCTTCGAACGCGTAGCCCGTGTTCCGCGGACGACCGAGAACGTGGTGCACGTTCAGGATCCAATCGGCTTCGTCGAGCAGCCAATCGCCGTACGGCGCCTTGCTCGCGAGGTCCGACGTCGCGAGCTCGTAGTACGCCATCGAGGACCACTGGTAGTAACCCTTCGTCGTGTCGGAGTCGGCCTTCGCGGCGCGCGCAAGGACGACGTTGACGCGATGGCCCTCGTTCGCGGCGCGCTCGATCACCGGGGCGAGGTCGGTGCGACCGAGGACCTTCATCGCCTGCACGAGGCAGAGAAGCGCTTCGCCGTCGGAATACGGGGAAGGGGGCGTCGTGCCCGTGCCGTCGGCGTACGAATAATCGCCCGGCCAGAGACCGTCGGGGCGAACGAGGCCCGCGACGAACGACACGTATTCGTTCACGCGCTTCCGATCGTCGTTCGGATACGCACGCGCCCACTCGATCATCGCGAGCGTGACGAGGGCCGCCATCCCCGTGCCGCCCGTCTTCTCGTTGTTCGGATAGACGGGATAGCGGGAGCCGTCGTCGAAGAACGCAATGCCGCGCTTCAGACCGGAGACGAGCTCCGGCGAGGCGTGCGCGGCGCCGTGATCGGCGAGGAACAGGCCGAGCCCCCAGAGCGCTCCGGATTGGCGTGGAGCGTTGTCGTCACTCGAATTCTGCTTCGTCTTCCAATCGTATTCGTAGTCGAAGTTCCCAGCCTGCTTCTGGTGAACGAGCATGAACTGCTCGCCGAGCTCGAGGGAGCGATCGAGATCGGCGCGCGTCAGCTTTTCCTCGCAGTGCCGGGCCGGCGGCTTCTTGCGCAGGACCAGCACGGCGGCGCCAGCAGCGACGACGACGACGAAAAAAACGAGCAAACGACGGCGTGCGACGGCCAACCCGCGCAGGTTACAGTGATCGAGCACGGATGGATCCTCTGCTCCTCGTCGGCACCATCATCGACCGGAAATACCGGATCGACCGCGTCGTCGCGGAGGGAGGATTCGGGACCGTGTATGCCGCGATGCACCTCGCGCTCGGCACGCCCGTCGCGTTGAAGGTGCTGCGGCCTCAGCCCCATCTGTCCACGGACGACTGGATGGATCAGATCGAGCAGTTCCGAGAAGAGGCGACCGCGCTCGCGCGGCTCGGCAGCTCGCACGTGGTGCGCGTGCTCGATTCCGGGATTGCGCCGCGCGGCGACGACCCCGTCGGGACGCCTTGGATGGCGCTCGAATGGCTCGAAGGGCAGACGCTGCGCGACGAGCTCGCGGCCCGTCGACGAGCGGGCGCAAAAGGGCGCACGAATGTAGAGTGCATGGAGCTGCTGCGGCCCGTGTTTCTCGCCGTCGCCGATGCGCACGAGATCGGCATCGCCCATCGCGATCTGAAGCCGAACAACATCATGCTCGTGCCGACGAAGACGGGGGTCGCGCCGCGCGTGCTCGACTTCGGCATCGCGAAGGTGTTCGAGGTCGGACCGAACGCGCCAGTGCCGGGCGACACACAAACCGATTCGCGATCGCCGGCGTTCACCGCGTCGTGCGCGGCGCCCGAGCAGCTCGCCGGATCGCGCACGGGGACTTGGACGGACGTGTATGCGCTCGGCTTGCTCGTCACCGAAGTGCTGACGGATCGGCCCGCCGTCGACACGGAAGATGCGACAGAGCGTCATCGCATCGCGTTCGGAGAAGTTCGGCCGACGCCCGCTCGTATCGGCGTCGACGTCGGTGCGTTCGAGCCCGTGCTGGCACGCGCGCTCGCGGTGAAGCCGCAAGACCGACAGCGTGATGCGCGCGCACTGCTCTCCGATTTCGAAGATGCGTTGAATGGTTCGTTCGAGGCCCGCACCGCGGGGGCGCCGCCCCCGAAGCCACGACGTCGGCGTCTCGCGTTCGCGGCGCTCGGACTCGGGGCGATCGTGGCGTTGGGGATCGGTGGATATCGGATCCAAGCGCAGCGTGATCCCGCCGTCATCACGACGAAGGCACGACCTTTCGTCGTCGTGTCGGAGCTGAAGGGAGCGGGAAAGGAGAGCGCGTCGTTCGCGGAGCTCCTCTCCGGGCAGCTCGCGATCGGCGATGCGATTCGTGTTCCCGCGCTCGACGCGCGCGCGCCGATGCTCGCGGCCGCGAAGCTCGGGCCCGATGCGGCGCCCGACGCGCTCTCGCGTCTGCACGCGGCGACGGGCGCGGACTTCGTCGTGGGCGGGACGATCGAGAATTCGAACGACAAGCTGCGGGCCGAGATCCACATCTTCGACGCCGCGCAGGGAAAGCGACTCACGACGATCTCGCTGTCCGGGCCCGCCAATGACGTGAATGCGTTCGTGCGCGAAGCAGGAATGCGCGTGCGTCGTGCGCTCGGGAGGCCCGCCCTCTCGATCGAGGACGAGACCGCGCTTCGATCCGTGCTTCCCGAGAATCCCGACGCATCGCTCGCATTCGTCGAAGGCCTGAGCGCACGATATGCGCACCGATTTCCGGACGCGGTGAAAGCGTTCGAGCGCGCGACGGGGCTCGCCCCGAGCTTCGCGCCGGCGTTCGTCGCGCTCGCGCAAGCGCACATGCAGCTCGGTCATCAAGACGCGGCGCGCGCGGCCGCGGAGCAAGCGGTTCGTTACGCGCCGACACTTCCGCGCGGCGACGAGCTCCTCGTGTATGCGCTCGCGGCCGAGACGAAGAGCGACTGGAGCACCGCCGTCGACAACTACCGTACGCTCTCGCAGTTCTATCCGGATCGCATCGACTACGTGACGTCGCTCGGACGCGCGCTCGTAGGGGCGGGAAAGGGGGCGGATGCGATCACGCTGTTCGAATCGACGAAGCAGCGGCCGATGAGTGATTGGGATCTCGCGCGTCTCGAGATCACGAAGTCGTTCGCGCACGCACGACGCTCCGACGACGCAGCGTCGATGACGGCGGCCAAGCACGCCGAGGAGCTCGCCACGAAGATCGGAGCGCGTGCGCTCGCGGCCGACGCGATCCAGGAACAAGCGCACGCGCATCACCGTGCCGGGCGTCTCGACGAAGCGACGGCGATGTTCGAGAAGGCGCGCGCTGTATATGCCGACGTCGCCGACGAAGACAACATCCTGAATTGCGACATGGCGCTCGCGAGCATCGCCGGCGTCCGTGGTGACTACCCGAAAGCGATCGCGCTCACCGAGACCGTGCGCGCGGCGCACCAGAAGACGGGGAACGTGTATCGGTGCGCGATGGCCACGGTGCGAATCGGTCTGTTCTACGCGTCGGAAGGGGCCCTCTCGAAGGCGCGTCCGCTCCTCGACGAAGGCGGACACCTCTACGAACAGGCGCACGACCGCGAAGGCGAGGCGTGGCGACATCTGAATCTCGCCGAGATCGATCTCTCCATGGGCCACACGGACGGTGTCGCGGATGCGATCAAGCGCGGACGCGCGATCCACGCCGAGATCGGAATGAAGGCGGGCATCGCCGAGGCCGACGCGGATTTGTCTCGTCTCGCATGGCACAACGGGCAGCTCGCGGATGCCGAAGCGGGATACGACAACGCGCTCGCAGAGGCGAAGCAGGCTGGTGATGCCGGGCTCCGCGGAGAGATCGCCCTCGAGCGCGCACGCCTCGCGTGGATCCGTGCGGACGCGGACGAGGTCGCTCGCTACGAGGAGGCGGTGACGCTCGTCGGTGCGTCGTCGGATGCACGGCTCGCGGCGCTGCTCGATGTGCACACTGCGCGGCGCGCGCTCGGGGCGCAGAAAATCGAAGAGGCACGCCGCGCGGCGGTGCATGCCGAAGAAAGCGCGCGGGCTTCGCACGCAACGGACGCGATCGCGCTCGCGCTCGCCGTCGCGCTCGATGCGTTTCATGGCGTAGAGCCCGATGCGGGGGAAGCGCGCCGCGCGGATCTCGGCGCGAGAGTCGATCAGCTCGAAGCGGTGGAGCCGCTCGTCGTGTCTCTGCTCGCACTCGGACGCGCGACGGACGCTTCACGTACCGCGGCCGACCACGGCATGAAGATCTCGAATCTCGTGCGGAAGTAGGATTCACCCGACGAGGTCGGAGAAGCGCGTCGCGATTTCTTTCACGGCGTCGCGGCATGCCGGGCTCACGCCGACCATGTTCACGAACGCGTGCACGAGCGAGCCGAAGCGGCGGAGGACGACGCGATTGCCTGCTTTTTCCAGGGCCTTTGCATAGGCCTCGCCTTCGTCGCGGAGCGGATCGAAGCCCGCCGTGATCACGAGCGCCGGGGGGAGGCCGCTCAGATCTTCGGCGTGGATCGGATGAATGCGCGCGTTGCGTTCCTTGCGATGCGCGGCCGACGCGTATTGCTCGTAGTACCATTCGATCGCGGCGCGCGTGAGGAAGAAGCCGTCGCCCAGGCGCTCGATCGACTCCCAGAGGACATGGCGATCGATCGGCGGATAGATGAGGAGCTGCGCGACGGGAGGTTGTCCGCCATCGCGCGCGATCGCGAGCGTCACGCACGCGGAGAGATTGCCGCCCGCGCTGTCACCGCCGATCGCGACGCGCTTCGGATCCGCGCCGAGCGACGCCGCGTTCTCTTGTGCCCATCGCAACGCGGCGCATGCGTCGTCGAATCCAGCGGGGAACGGATGCTCGGGTGCGAGGCGGTACTCGACCGAGAGAACGTGCATGCGTCCCTCGCGACACAAGATGCGGCACGGCGCATCGTGGGTGTCGACGTCGCCGAACACGTAGCCACCGCCGTGGAAGTAGAGAAGGAGGGGGGCGCCTTTCAGGGAAGACATCGTGAAGAGACGCGCGCGGAGCTTCGATTCGGCGCCCGGAATCTCGAGGTCGCGCGACGTCACCTCCGTCGCGTGCGGACGCCCTCCGATGATGCGCGTCGACGCGGCCTGACGCTTTCGCATCTCGGCAGGCGGGCGCGGCCACTTTCGATCGGGGATCGAAGCGATGCGCCGGAGGACGAGCAGCTCGGGATGCAGCGTCTCGCCGTCCCGCTCCACGGGCCCTCCGCCGAGCAAATGCTGCACACGCTCTGGCAGAGCGCTCACACCGCGCAGCATTCGACGCACCGCTCTCTCGATCATCGCCAGCGAAGATAGCTGTAGGATCGGCAAAAATGCGCGCGTTCGTTCTCCTTGTTCTCGTGGCTTGCAAGTCGTCGTCTCCGCCCGACGCCATCGTCGTCGATACGCCCTCGGCGAGCGCAGCGCCCAGCGCGGGGCCCCTCGTCGTCGAAGAACCGCACGACGCAGGAGGCCTTCGTCTCGGCGATCTCGCCGCGACGAACCACGTCGAAGGCATCGATGCGCCCGTGAAGATCGCCGGGCCGAGAGGCGATGCCGCGATCAGCGCGAGCACGTCGAAGCCCCCCATCAGCGATGCGGACCGCGTGATCGCCGGTCTCCGGCCGCGTTTTCGTATGTGTTACCAGAAGAGCATCGGCGCCGACCCGTCGATCGAAGGCACCGTGAGCATCGACGCGAAGGTCGATGCGAAAGGGGAAGTCATCGCGGCGACGGCGACTCCAATCCCTTCGACTTCGGCCATCAAACCGGTGACCGACTGCATGGCTGCCACCGTGAAGCGCGCGCAATTCGCCGCGCCGACCGCGGAGTCGAAGCTCACGTTCAAGGTCACGCTTTCCTTGCAGAAATGAGAAGTCAGGGAAAGATCGGACCCGGGGTCGCGTATGTCGTCTCCGATGCGCGCCCTTGCTTTGTCCTTCGTCGCCTTCGCTCTCGTTGCTTGCGGCTCGTCCGCGTCGCGTAGCTCCTTCCAGGAAGAAGAAGCTGCGCCGACGTTCGGGACGGGTGACAGCTTCGGCAATTCGCCGGTCACGCCGACGACCACGAGCTGCGCGACGGCATCCGCCGAGGCAGAGCGCCCGCCCGTCGACGTCATCGTGAGCGTCGATCAATCGGCGAGCATGAGCGAAGAGATCGCGAACATCAAAGCGAACATCAATCGTCTGTCGTCGTTCCTCGAGAACACCGGCCTCGACTATCGCGTCGTGCTCATCGGCACCGTGGGTAACGGCACGTTCGATCTCTGCGTGCCGCCCCCGCTCGGGGGCCCGAGCTGCGGGGCGAACGGGACGAAGTTCCTGCCCGTGAACCGCAACGTGCAGTCGACGGACACGCTCGACATCATCCTCTCCACGTTCGACGCAGGGTGGAAAGGCTTCTTGCGACCCGACTCGCTCAAGATCTTCGTCCCCATCACCGACGACAACTCGTACACGCAGGCGACGTCGTTCGATGCTTCGCTCCTCGCGAAGCCGGGCGGGTACTTCGGGACGGCGGCGGCGCGACGCTACGTCTTCTATCCGATCACCGGCGCCGCGGCGTTTCCGTCCGAATCGATGTGCGGCTCGTCGCCCGTCAACAACGGCTCGCAGTATCTCTCGCTCGCGAAGCTCACGAAGGGCAAGTGGTTCCCGATCTGCTCGAGCGACTTCGCTCCGCTGTTCGAGGGCATCGGGCAGAGCGTGGCTGCGACGGTAGCGTGCGAGCTGAAGCTCCCCGAGCGCGACGACCTCGACCTCGACCGCGTCAACGTGAAGGTGACGACGCCCGACGGCAAGACGACGGACGTTCTGCAGGACTCGGGCTCTTGCGAGAGCGGCGCGAACGGCTGGCAGTACAACGCCGACAAAACGAAAATCGTCCTCTGCGGTAGCGCATGCGCCGCGGTGAGCGCGAAGTCGGGGACGAAGGTCGAGGTCGAGCTCGGATGCGAAACGCGCGTGCGCTGACACGACAGGAGCCGCTCGCGACGGTGGGCGCCGTTCGTGCATCCAAGAACGAGCGCCATGAAGAAGATCGGCTTTCTCTCGTTCGGGCACTGGTCGGCGACGCAAGGATCGGAGGCGCGGTCGGCGCGCGACGTCTTGCTGCAATCGATCGATCTCGCGGTCGCGGCCGAGGAGCTCGGCGCGGACGGCGCGTACTACCGCGTGCATCACTTCGCTCGGCAGCTCGCGTCGCCCTTTCCGCTCCTCGCGGCGGTGGGCGCGAAGACGAAGCGCATCGAGATCGGGACCGCCGTGATCGACATGCGGTACGAGAATCCGCACTACATGGTCGAGGACTCCGGCGCCGCCGACATCATCAGTGGCGGGCGGCTCCAGCTCGGCATCAGTCGTGGCTCGCCCGAGCAGGTCATCGACGGATGGCGCTATTTCGGATTCGGGCCGCGCGATGGCGAGAGCGATGCCGACATGGGACGACGGCACGGCGAGGAGTATTTCGAATTGCTCAAGGGCGAGGGCTTCGCAAAGCCGAATCCGCGGCCGATGTTCCCGAATCCGCCGGGACTGCTTCGTGTCGAGCCGCATGCCGAGGGATTGCGCGACCGCATCTGGTGGGGATCGGCGTCGAATGCGACGGCGGTGTGGGCGGCGCAGAAGGGGATGAACCTCCAGACGTCGACGTTGAAGAAGGAAGAGACAGGCGAGCCGTTCCACGTGCAGCAAGCGAAGCAGATTCGTCTGTATCGCGAAGCTTGGAAAGAGGCCGGGCACACGCGCACGCCGCGGGTCTCGGTGTCACGTTCCATTTTCGCGATCATGAACGAGCGCGATCGGATCTACTTCGGTCGTGACGGGCAGCGCGATCAAGTCGGACAGATCGACGAGAACATGCGCGCGATCTTCGGTCGGTCCTACGCCGCGGAGCCCGAGAAGCTGATCGAGGAGCTGAAAAAGGACGAAGGCATCGCCGAAGCCGACACGCTCCTCCTCACCGTGCCGAACCAACTCGGCGTCGACTACAACGCGCACGTCATGGAATCGATCTTGAAACACGTCGCCCCGGCGCTCGGCTGGCGCTGATCGCACCGTTCCGATACGCGCGCGGGGAGCAGCCGACTTCGCGGCGGAAGGCGAGGCTGATGCCAGCGACACGCGCGAGCGTCGGCAGGGACGGAGCCGCCTCCACGTTCGCGTGGAGATGGCGAAGGGCGGGGCCGATGCGAGGATCCCCGAGGGCGCGTAGCCAGCCCGTGCGCGCGCGATCTTCGTCGTCGAATCGGCGTAGCGCATCGGTCAGGACGAGCTCGGCGAGATGCGCGAGCGTTCGCTCTCGGCCTGGCTCCGCGGAGCGCACCTCGTCGACGAGCAGCGGGACCAAGTTGCGGAGAGGGCTCGTTTCATCGGACGGAATGCGCACGAATGCGGGGAGCACGGGCATCATCGTTCCCGCGATCGTCGAGGCGGTGCTCGCGGCGGGACTCGCGTGGGTGTGGTGGCGCGGACGCGTCGCGAGCTAAGCGCTGCGGCCGTCGACTTGCTTGGTGGCGATGTCACCGACCTCGATGCCCTCGAGACAGCGGAGATTGATGGCGATCATTTCCGTGCCGTCCTTCGTCTTGCCGCGGGCGAAGGACGGCACGCCGCACGTCTTGCAGAACAAGTGCTCGATGACGTGCTTGTTGAACTTGTAGCTCGTTTGCTCTTTCTCCCCTTCGAGGAGCTCGAAGCTGCTCGTCGGCACGAACTGCAGCACGCTGCCCTTGCGCTGGCACATCGAGCAATTGCAGACGATGCCGCTCGAAGCATCGATCTCGACGGCGTAGCGGACGTTCCCGCAGTGACAGCTCCCGTTCCACTTCTTCGCGTCGCTCATGCCGCCATCCTCAGGGCAGGAACGGGGCGTCGGGAAGAGAAATCGAGGAGGAGGGGTCGCGGAGAGCGGCAAACAGACGCTCCAGCGTGGCCATGTCCTGTTTCTCGTGCGCGCGGAACGTGACCTCGTCGTTGATGACGCCAGCCGACACCTCGATCTGGTTGCGGCCGCCGACGAGGCGTTTCACCTGCCAGATCTTCGGGACGTCGATCACTCGCATGATGCGTCCCCGCTTGTTCACGCTGAACACGCGGAAGTTCGTGACGACGTAGAAATGCTCCTCTTTCGAGTCGAAGGCGATCGCGCGGTAGAAGCAGTAGAGGCCGACGACGATCACCGCGAAGATGAAGCCGAGGATGATCCACACGGCGCGTCCCGACCCGAGATCCGACTGCTTGAAGTAGAGCACGCGTTCCCCGGGCAAGAGCGGCACCCCGACGACGGTGGGATTCCGGTGTGATGCGTTCATAGAGTCCTCCGCGAAGAGGGCGCGCCCCGGGCGCGACCGAGCTGACTGCCAGGAGTATCGACGATTCCGCAGGGCTTCGCCGGTACGAAGGACGTCGGTGCATGTCTCGTGCGCGGGGATCGATCGCCGAGGCGCAAATGGTAGGGTGGCGGCGATGTTCGGGTTGCTCGGGCTCTCGCCGCCGCTCCTTCGCGCCGTCTCCGACGCGGGTTGGGAGGCGCCGACGCCCATTCAGCGCGAGGCGATTCCGATCGTTCTCTCGGGGCGCGACATGCGTGGCCTCGCGCAGACCGGGTCCGGCAAGACGGCGGCGTTCGTTCTGCCCGTCCTCGACATGCTCGCGCGCGAGGCGCCGCGGCCTTCGCGCAAGCGGCTCGTTCGTGCGCTCGTCATCGCGCCCACCCGCGAGCTCGCGACGCAGATCGGAGAATCGTTCGTCGCGCTCGGGCGCCATCTCGCGCAGCGCCTCGAGACGCAGGTGGCGGTCGGCGGTGTGTCGATCAACCCGCAGATGCTCGCGCTCCGCGGCGGTGCCGACATCGTCGTGGCCACGCCCGGGCGTCTGCTCGATCTCGTCGATCAGAACGCGCTTCGACTCGACGACGTCGAGCTCTTCGTCCTCGACGAAGCCGATCGCCTGCTCTCGCTCGGGTTCGCCGAGGAGCTCACGCAGATCCGTGCCCTCCTCGAGCGCCCGCAGACGCTGCTCTTCTCCGCGACGTTTCCGCCCGCCGTGTCCGCCCTCGCCGACGAGCTGCTCGATGAGCCGGTGCGCATCGCGATCGATCCGGACGAGAAGCTCGGTGTACCCGCGATCGAGCAGCGCGTGATCGAGGTCGACGCCGCGCGTCGCACGATGCTTCTCCGGCACTTGCTCGCCACGCATGCATGGCCGTCGGTGCTCGTGTTCGTGGCGAGCCAGCACACGGCCGACCACGTCGTCGAGAAGCTGCGTCGCGCGAACATCAAAGCGGCCGCGATCCACGGCGGGCTCTCCCAAGGCGCACGCTCCGAAGCGCTCTCGGGCTTCAAAGCGCGGCGCGTGCAGGTGCTCGTCGCGACCGATCTCGCGGCGCGCGGCCTCGACATCGTGCAGCTTCCTGCCGTCGTGAACTACGACCTGCCCCGTTCCCCGGTCGACTACCTGCATCGCATCGGCCGGACGGCGCGCGCGGGCGAAGCAGGCACCGCCATCAGCTTCGTGAGCGCGGACGACGACGCTCACTTTCGACTGATCGAGAAGCGCCACCGCCTCCTCCTCGCGCGTGAGCGCATCGAAGGCTTCGAGCGCGTCGTCGCGGCGACACCGCGTGGTCCGACCGATCCGCACGGCGGCGTGAAGGGCAAACGAAAGAGCAAGAAGGACAAGCTCCGCGAAGCGGCCGCGCGCGCGAAAACCTGAACCTCACATCGGCGGACCGACCTCGAAGCTCGGGATGGACGGATCGAGCACCGTCCACGGCTGGGCGCTGCGCGTGAAGATGTTCGCGGCCGGCTCGAACCACGATGCGTCGTGGAGGCTCGCGGACCGCACGCTGCGAAACGCGGCGCCGTCTTGCTGGGCGAAGATTCGAGAGTTCCATGCGCCCGAGGATAACTCGTTCGGGGGTGTGCAAGTCTGTGCCGCGAAGGGCTGTGTCGTCACCCTGGTTGCAGCGCCGTACCTGAAATTACGCGATTTCCGCATGGCACCTCGCTTGCGCTAGGGGCAGGCATGAAACGTATCGGCCTCTTTGCTTGTCCGGTGTTCGTCCTCGCCGCCTTCGCGGGCACGGGTTGCGCGGGTGGAAAATCCCGCGAGGAGCAACAGCAGGCGTACTCGGACTGCCTCACGTCGCAGCAGGCGAGCATCCTCGGTGCGCAGGTGACGCCGTCGTCGGGCCCGCTCGTCGAGATCGACAGCGCCCAAGCGGCGGACGCCGTGCGCGCGCGCCTGAAGTCGGACGCGCGCGCGGGGCTCATCCCGCAGCGCGCCAACATCCTCGCGCAGAAGCGTTGTGAAGCGCTCAAGCCGGCGCCGGAGATGTTCGGCGGCGCCGACAGCGCGGAGGCGAAGAACGCGGGAGCGGCGCCGACCTCGGCGGCAGATCCTTCGGGCGGCGCGAGCCAGGTCTCGACCACGAACAACCAAGTTATGGGCGTCGACGAAGCCGACTTCGTCAAGAATGACAACAAGTACATCTTCGTCGCGAACGAATCGAAGCTCCGCATCATCGACGCATGGCCCGCTGCGCAGGCCCACGAGATCGCGAGTGTCGAAGTGCCGGGGACGGCTACGAAGTTGTTCGTGAACGGCGATCGCGCCGTCGTCTACTCGTCGGTGTCGCCCGTCGAGAGCGGCGCGCCGAACAGCAAGTCGAACAGCTCGAACGGGTACGGCGGTTACTACGGCGGTTCGCGCGAGTGCACGTACGGCTTCGAATGCGTCCCGCGCGGCGACGGCAATCACACCGCCATCACCATCTTCGACATCACGGACAAGGCGGCGCCGAAGCTCGTTCGCCAGATCAAGACGTCGAGCTCGCTGCTCGCGGCGCGTCGTGTCGGCAACGTCGTCCACACCGTGCTCACCGAGGGCTCCGATTACAACAGCGGTTATGTCTACGCGAACGCGAACGCGGGCATGAGCGACGAAGACATCGAGAAGGCGTTCGACGAAGCGGGAAAGAACAGCGACGCGAGGATCGATGCGCTCCCCGTCGAAGCGGTCGTACCGTGGACGTCCGATTCGCGCCCCGGCGCGGCGCCGAAGCTCCGTCTCCTGCAGGCGCCCCAGGGACAAGGCACGTCGTTCACGACCGTCATGTCGATCGACATGGCGAGCAGCAACGACGTCGGCATGGTCTCCGTGTTGAGCAATCCCGGTTTCATCTCCGCCTCCGCAAATGCGCTCTACATGGCGGTCGGTAATGGGAATTCGTACGGGTATGGGTATTACGGATACGGCTCAAGCTCGCCGGTGAGCGAGCAGTCGATCATCCACAAGTTCGCGATCGGTGATTCGCCGCTCGCCACGAGCTACCACGGCAGCGGCGCGGTGAACGGGCATGTCCTCGATCAGTTCGCGATGGACGAGAAGGACGGCAAGCTCCGTGTCGCGACGACGTCCGGCCACACGCCCGACCCGGACGTGCACTCGACGCTCACCGTTCTCGAAGAGCAGAGCGGCACGCTCGCGACGATTGGTCAGATCGATCAGATTGCGAAGGGCGAGGACATCCGCTCCGTGCGCTTCGATGACGATCGCGGTTATGTCGTGACGTTCAAGAAGACGGATCCGCTCTTCGTGTTCGACCTCTCGGATCCGCATGCGCCCAAGGCCCGCGGCGAGCTGCAGATCCCCGGCTTCTCCACGTACATGCACATGATGGACGCGACGCACCTCTTGGCGATCGGCTTCGACGCCGCGGATCAAGGCGATTTCGCGTGGTTCACGGGCATCCAGCTCCAGATCTTCGACGTCGCGGATGCGAACAATCCGACGCTCGTGCACAAGGAGCTGATCGGAACGCGCGGCTCGAGCTCCGAGGCGCTCACGAATCACCTCGCGTTCAACTACTTCGCGCCGAAGAATTTGCTCGCGCTGCCGATGACGATCTGCGAAGGCGGCAATGATCAGGGCGGTTACGGCTCGACGATGAGCTTCAGCGGCTTGATGGTTTACGACGTCACGGCGCAAGACGGCTTCAAGCTGCACGGAGAGGTGTGGCACCCGTACGAGAAGAACCAGAGCTACGCCGGCTACGGCTACGACTCGGGTTGCTACAACTGGTGGGCCGATGCGACGAGCGACGTGAAGCGCAGCATCATCATGGACAACTGGGTCTACAGCATCTCGGAGAAGCGCATCAAAGTGAACAACCTGAGCGCCCTCTCGACGGACGTCGTCGAAATCCCGATCACGGACGGCAAGGCGGCGAGCTCGAGTCCTTGAGCGCTCACGGCGTCGGAGTCGCCGCGGCCTCGTGCCAGAGCGCATACGACGCCATCAGCACTGCGAAGAACACGAGCGGCGCGATCGATCCCGGGGCATCACCGGCGAGTAACGCGCGCCGACCTCGAGGCGGACCTGCAGAGCCGGCTCTCGAGCGCACGCGCCACCGATGTTACTCCCGCTCGTTCGCGCCGCCGCTCATAGTCAGGAGCGAAACGAAGGAGGCTCGACATGAAGATCGAAGGATCAGTTGCTCTAGTGACGGGTGCGAACCGCGGGATCGGTCGCGCGATCGTGGATGCGTTGCTCGAAGCGAACGTCGCGAAGGTCTACGCGGCGGCTCGTGACGCTCGTACCATTCCGGACTGGGGGCCGCGGGTCGTGCCGATTGTGCTCGATACGACGAACCCCGAGTCGATTTCGGCGGCGGTCGCTCGAGCAAAGGACGTCACGTTACTCGTCAACAATGCCGGCGTGTTCAACGGCATGAACTTGCTGACGAGCGATGCGAGTGGGCTCGAGGCCGATTTTCGAACGAACGTCCTCGGCACGTTGGCGGTCATGCGCGCGTTCGTGCCGGTGCTCGAGGGCGCGCGCGAGGGGACGATCGTGAACATTCTCTCGCTGGTGGCCCTCGCGAGTCTTCCTGCGATGGGGGGATACGCGGCGTCGAAGGCAGCGGCGTATTCGATCACGCAAGCGGTTCGCGCGGAGCTGCGAGCAAAGGGCGTTTCCGTGCTCGCAGCGTTGCCGGGACCGGTCGATACCGACATGGTCCGGCACATTCCGATGGCGAAGGCGTCGCCCGTCGACACCGCGAAAGCGATCGTGGAGGGGATCGCGCGCGGCGACGAAGAGATTTTTCCCGATGCGATCGCCGAGCAGCTCGGCGCGGTGTGGCGGAAGAATCCGAAGGCGTACGAGCAAGCGTTCGCGAACTGGAAGTGAGGAGGCCGGCACGATCATGACGGTGCCTTGGCACGAGGCTGGCAAAACGCTGGCTCACGGCCATGAAGGATTCACTCCGAATTTTATCGCACCTCTTCGACAGCATGCCGATTGGGGTGGTGGTGCTCGACCACGAAGGGCGCGTCGTCGTTTTCAACGCAACGGAAGAGCGGCTTGCCGGGCGCACGAAAAATCACGTGATGGGACGCTCCTTCTTCGAAGACGTCGCGCCCTGCATGAACGTTCGCGATCTTGGTCTTGCGTTCAAGGAGGGCATCGGTCGAAAGGACATTTCGAGGGAGCTCGACTTTTCCTTCTCGTTCCCGAACGTGGATCGCCCGCGCGATGTCCGCGTACGCCTTCAGTCGTTCGACGTCGGGTCGGCTCCTCATGCGCTCGTCCTCATCGAGGACATCTCGGCGCAGAAGGCGGTCGCACGCATGAAAGAGTCTCTGCAAACGCTGCTCGTTCACGATCTGAAGAATCCGCTCGCATCGATCCTCGCGAACTTCGGATTCGCGCTCGAAGACCCAGTCGTGCAGCAGAACGTCGATTTGAACGAGGCCATGCAGGACGGCGTGATGTCTGCCGAGCGGCTCCAGCAGCTGATCTTGAACCTACTCGACATCAGTAGGCTCGAAACGAGCTCGATGCCCGTCGAACGACGCCCCGCCAACCTCCGCACGATGCTCGAAGGCGTCGTGGCGAGCGTGCGCGGCTACGCGGCGCTGCGGGGCGCGTCCGTGAGCGTGAGAGCGAGTACGCCGCCCGCGGCCGTCAACATCGACGAATCTCTGATTCGCCGCTGCGTAGAGAATCTCGTGGGTAACGCGCTGCGCTTCGCGCTCTCGGTCGAAGTGAGCGGCCGGGTGGTGGGCGACACGCTCGACCTCGTCGTGGCGGACAACGGGCCCGGGGTTCCTGGAGAGATTCGAGAACGCATTTTCGACAAGTACGTGCACGTAGGCAGCTCCTCGGGGCACGCGCATCTGAACCGTGGCCTCGGGCTGACGTTCGTTCGGCTTGCCGCACGGGCCCACGGCGGAGAGGCGAGCTGCGAGTGTCCGCCCGGAGGCGGGGCCGTGTTCCGGCTGGAGCTGCCCCTCGAGCCTCGGGCGGCGACGGATCGCTGAGAGACTCGACGTTCACACTCGCCTTCTCGCAACCACTGCAAACGCGACACAGTCGAAGGTGTGGCTGTCGTCAGGTGACACGGTCATCTGTGGCGTTTTTTCAGCGCGATAGGCGAATTGCGAAACCCTTCGTCGTCGACGGGTAGCGACTCGTGCCCTACCTTGGCTGGCCCGGCTGAAGACAATCGCGAGTTCGAGCTGATGCCCGCCCCCCACCGCCCACTCCACGTCGATGCGGCCAGACTGATGTTGAATCATCCGTCGATCGCGACGGCGCGGGGCCACGCTGCAGCAACGGGTCGGGTCTACGACGTACTTCTCACAGCGTTCTCTTCGGTCATCGGACCGGCTGGTTTTCACGCTCTCCTTGCGAGGAGTATTCGGCTCGACGTCGATGAGTTTCCTTGCCTGCAGGAGATGCAAACGCAGACAGGGGCGGGCGAGGACGACGGTGCGCGTCTCGTCCGGTGCCTCGGTCGGCTGCCCTCGAAAGAGGCCTTGGCCGTCGCCACGGAGCTGTTTGCCACGTTTCTCGACATCACGGCCACCTTCATCGGGGAGGAGATGGTCCGGCGAATCGTGAGCAGCGCATTCGAAGGAATCGACATCGGCCGACGAAAGTAGAAGCATCGGCAATCGAGGGGGGGGGCGAGATGGAAAGTAGGGTGCGGCGACGAAAGACTCCGGTTCCTGACGAACGACCGAGCGAGGGACTCGTCGCTCGTCAGAGAGAGGCGAACGAAAAGTTGGTGGTGGCCAGCGTTCGAGCGCAGGAAGAAGCCGAAAGGGCTCGCGAAGCCAAGCGCCGCGCGGAATCGAGGGCGGAGGATCTGCGGAAGAAGCAACGCGAGCTCGAAGAGGCTGCGGCTTTCCGTGAGCGACTCATCGGGATCATCGGCCACGATCTCAAGAACCCGCTGAGCGCCATCATCATGACCGCGCAGGATCAGCTCCTTCGCGGACGGCTCGCGCGGGAGGATGTCGAGTCGGCGAGCCGCATCGTCCGATGTGCCAATCGAATGGCGCGCATGATTAGCCAGCTCGTCGACTTCACGCGCGCACGGCTGGGGGGCGGCTTCGAGCTCGACCTCGCGCCTGCCGACCTCGGAACGATCTGCCGCGACATCACCGACGAGCTCGCAGCGACCTCTGCCACCGAGCTCGTACAGACGGTCGAAGGTGACGTCGGCGGCGTGTGGGACGCCGACCGTCTCTCGCAGGTGATCTCGAACATCGCGTCGAATGCAGTGGATCATGCCACGCGCGGGACGCCTGTCACGATTCACGCCTTCGGCGTCCGCGATGAAGTCGTTGCCGAGATCACGAATCGCGGGGCATGCATCGCGCCCGATTTGCTTCCGCACATCTTTTCTCCTTTTCGGCGAGCTCGTGTCAGTTCGTACGTCCGTACCGAGCACCTCGGCCTGGGCCTGTACATCGCACACGAGATGGTCTCGTCGCACGGAGGCACTCTCGACGTGCGCTCTGCGCGCGGGCGCACGACATTCACGATTCGCTTGCCTCGCGTATCGTCGTGCTCTGCGGACGCGCTCGGCTCGAACGACTACTTCGAGCCCTTGGCGTAGCCCCACTCGCGCAGGAGGCGTTCCATCTCTTCGGCGCCTTCGCCGTCTGCTTCGCGGGCGCCGAGATCGAGCTCGCCTCGGCGTTCGCGCGCGACGAACAAGCCCGTGTCGCGATGCGCGTCGATTTGAGGAAGGAATGGGGACGACGCGGCGAGGCGCGCTTCGTCCGTGAGGAGGCCCTTCTTCACGACGGGCGCGAAGAGGCCGTACGGGCCTGCGAACGTGAGCTCGTCGGGCCACGCCGCGTCGTCGAGATACAGGTCCCACGCGAAGGGGAGGCCCGGTGGATCGATCACGAGATCGAAGCCCACGACGCTCGTGGGCGATGTCGAGAACGCGAGATCGACGACGCCGTCTTTCACCTTGCACGCGTCTTTGTCGATTTCGACCGCCGTCAGCTCCACCGACTTCGCCTTCGGGACCGTCACTCTGCCCGAGACACGACGCACACGGCCGCCGCCCGCGAAACGCAGATGCACGATCGGTGGTTTGTCCTCTGGTGTCTGGGCGACCGCTGCCTGCGTGCCCGCGACCGGTGTGTTCGTCAGCGCCGCCGCCAAGCGCGCTTTCATCTCCGCGAGCATCCCCGGATCTTTCTCCGCGAGATTCACGCGCTCGCCCGGATCGTCGTCGAGATCGAACAGCTCCTCGGTCGCGAACACCGTCTTGTTGTCGATCACGGTCGTCCGCGCGGCCCCTTCCCGCACGAGGAGGCGCTTGTGATGGGACAAGATCGCGCGTGTTCCGCGTCCCTCACTCACGACGACGCGCTCGTCCGCCTCCGTGCCGCCCTTGGCGAGGGTCACGAGAGATCGTCCGCTCATGCGCGGATGGCGATCCATCCCCAACAGGTCGAGCACGGTGGGCGCGATGTCGATGCTCCGCACTTGCGCGTTCACGTTCTTGTTCTCCGGCAAGAGCCCCGGCGCCACGATGACGATCGGCACGCGCGTCGTCTCCTCGAAATTCGAAACGGCGTGGTGATACCGCACCGGCATCTTGTCGAGTCCGCTCGTGCCCGTGTGCGCGCTCGACATCGTCTCGCCGTGATCGGCCGTGAGCACGACGATCGTGCGCTCTTTCAGGCCCGCCTTCGCCACCGTGTCGAGCAGGACGCCGATCGCCTCGTCGTCCTTCGCGGCTTCCGCCATGTAGAGGCGCGTGATCGAATCGCGCGGGCCGACCGGGGGAGGGGGCACGCGCGCGACCATCTTCTCCGGCGGCTCGTACGGCTCGTGCGGGGAGTTGTAGTTCACGAACAAGAAGAACCGCTGGTCCTTGTTGTCGGTGATCCACTGCGTCGCGTCGCGCGTCACCTCCAACGTGTCGCGCGTGCGATAGCGATGATCGTCGGCGCGCTCGAACCCCATTTCGATGCCCACCGGCGCATACCCGACCATGAAGTAGTTGTTCACGAACGCACGCGTGAGCGCGCCTTGGCGCCGGAGCATCAAAGACAGGAGCGGCGGATCGGACGCATAGAACTTGTTCGTCTCCGCGGTGGGTAACACCCAGTTCGTCGTGTCGATTCCGAGCTCGCTCGATCGCGCGCCGGCGAGCATCGCGAGCGTGCCGGGGCGCGTCCACGACGCCGCGGAGTACGCGCGCGTGAATCGAACACCACGCGCCGCGAGCGCATCGATCTCCGGCGTGAGCCCCGGCACCTTCGGGAGCAGCGCCTCGAGGGGCGGATGCGGCGCGTTCAGCTTCTTCTGATCGTCGGCGTCGTCGTGAAAGCTCGCGAGCACGTCGGGGCGGAGCGCATCGACGACGATCCACAGCACGTTGTATGGCATGCGCGTCTGCGCGAGGCCGAGCACCGTGGGATTGCCCCACACCGCGACGGGTGCAGAGGGAACGGCGAGGAGATCGACGCCCGCATCGGCGCCGGCATCGCCCGCGCGCGGTCGTGGCTGCTTCTTCTCTTCTTCCGTAGCGGGCGATGACTCCACCAAGAGCTCGAGATCGACCGTCTGCCCGGCATATGCCGCGAGATCGACCATGCGATCCGTCCATCGCCGCGCGTCTGCGGGCGGCAGGCGATGGCGATACACCTCGTTGCCCGCCACCTTGACCACGAACACGGCCGCGTCGCGCGTCGCGTTGATCGTGCCTTCGGAGAACGAGAGCTTTCCGCCGCGCGGGATCGCCAGCTTGAACACGAACGACGAGCCGGCCGGCGCGATCAGCGACTCGCGCTGATCGAAGCTGCCTTCGTTCATGTTCCAGATGCGCGCGTCGGGCGCCCATTTCGTTCCGCCGGAGCCGGGCATTTCCCACTGCTTCTCGGACTGGCTCGTGCGGAGCGCGACGCTCGACACCGACTTCGGCGCCGGAAACCACGGCGGCTTGATCTTGCGCCAATGAGCGGCGAGCACGCGCGCGAGGGCGGGGGTCTCCTTCACGTCGATGCGCGCGTCTTTCGCGACCTCGACGAGCCGAATCGTCGCTTCGTATCCCTCGGGCCCGCTCGCGGCCGGGCCGGGCTTCACGCTCCCTGCCTCTGTGCCCGCTTCCGTCACGCCCGGCTCGGGCGGTGCGCTCGAGCCCTCCGCGCCGCCGCCTGCTTTCCAGGCAAGCACCGCGAACCCGATCGCCAGCACGATCGCGGCAAGCTTCCTCTTCATCGCGCGCCTCGTGGATCGCGCGGCACGAGGTAACCGCCCTTCTCCTCCATGAGCGGATCCTGGCGCATCCAACTCCAGAGCGTGTCACGTAGGCGCTTCACCTCGTCGGGGTGGTCGCTCGCGACGTCGTGGAGCTCCGCGGGATCCGTGACGGTGTCGTAAAGCATGTATCGTACACCTTTACGCGTCGGCACGTAGAGCAGCTTCCAGCGATCTTCACGCACCATGCGATGACGCGCCACGAGCGTGGGCGCCGCCATCTCCTTCCGCAGCACGATCTCGGCGTTGTGCTTCGCGTCGAGCTCGGTGAGCGCCATGATCCCGGGGTAGGGCATGCGGAGCTCGGCGGGGAGACCGGCGATGTCTTCCGTGAACCAGAGCTCCGTCTCGGCAAACGCGGGCTTCGCTTCGAGCGGCTCGCCGCGCAACGCGGCTCCGAGGGACCGCCCGTCGAGATCTGTCGGCGGCGCGACCCCCGTGAGCTCGTAGAGCGTCGGCGCGAGATCCACGTCGCGCGTCACCTGGCTCACGCGCCTTCCTTTCGGATTGCGCGGATCGTAGACGAGGAGAGGAACGTGCGTGACCTCGTCACCGAAGAGGTGATCGCCGTGGCCTTGGCCGCGCCCGTTCTCGAACATCATCTCGCCGTGGTCGGCCGTGACGACGACGATGGTGGACTCCGCGAGGCCGCGTTTTTCGAGCGATCGCAGCACGCGCGCGAACGCGTCGTCGATCGAAGCGACGGCTCCGTCGTAGAGCGCGCGGATCTGTTTCTGATCCTCGAGATCGGGCGGGTCGTCCGAACCGAGGCCGACGGGCTTGTGGTACTTGAAGCGCCCTCGGTAATTCGGATCGGTGAACTTGCCGTACCAAGGCGCGGGCGCCGCGTACGGAAAGTGCGCGGTCGAGAAGAACACGGTGAGGAAGAAGTCGTTCGTTCCGACACGCCCGAGCGCGCTGTCGACGTCGTCCGCGAGGAGAGTCGGATCCGCGGCGTCGGCGAGCTCCTTCATCACGGGGAAGAGCGTGCGTCCGAGATGCGAGTGCAAGACGGGGAGGAGAGGCGTCTCGCGCTCGAGCGCGCGTTGCCGAATCAGCTGGCGGAAGTCGAACGAAGGCGTGTCGACGCGCGCGAAGCCGAGATCGATGCGTCCGAAGATGTCGCCGGCGTAGTCCGACACGACGCCGACTTGGTAACCCGCATCGGCGAACCGACGCGGCATCGCGTCGAACGTCTTCGCGCGGTCGTCCCATGTCGGGAACATCGAGCGCACGCCGTGATGATGACAATGACGCCCCGTGAGGATCGTGACCCACGACGGAAACGTGCGCGGGATGCTGACGTAGGCCCGATCGAAGCGCGTCGATTGGTCCGCGAGCGCCACCAGGTGAGGCGCGATCTTCGGATCGAGTCGATCGGCTCGTAACGAATCGGCCGCGAGGAGGAGCACGCTCATGCGCTTCGACTTCGCGGGGGCGGCGGCGACGGCGTCGGGCTCGCGATGCATCCACGCGAGGAACAATCCGATCGGTACGAGCGCGGCGATCGCACGCCGACCGCGATAGAACGTGCGTTTTCCCACGCTCCAGAGTCGCTTCGGGCGCACGTACAGGACGATGGCGAGCAAGGAAAGGAGAACGACGCCACGCGTGCCGAGCACGTCGGTGTCGAAGACCTGGATCGTGCGCGCCACGCCGCCCGTCGCGTACCAGCGACCCGCATAGAGCTGCGGGCTGTCCGCCATCGCCCACAGCGCGAGAAACGCGTGCACGCCGGCGCACGCCGCGAAGCCTTCGACGATTGCGCCTTTCACGCTCCGTTTCGATCCGCGGAATCGAATCAAGATGTCAGCGATGATCCCGATGCACAGACCGATCGCGATCGCGGCCGCGACGATCCCGATCTTCATCTTCGTGACCTCGCCCGCGAACCGCTTGTCGATGAACGTCGCCACCGCGTCGGCGCGGCGTACGTCACCGAGGTCGGCGTCGTCGGCTGCTTCGCGCTGCCCTGCCCATCCTGCAAGCACGAACAGGTAGATCGCGCCATGCAGCGGCGGCGCGGTCACGATCGCACGCAGGACCTTGTTCATCGCTGCTTCGAAAAATCGACGCGCGAGAGCGGGCGCGCGCCCGGATCACGCGGCGCGTAGCGGCTCGAGAGATCCGCGATGTCGCGTGCGAGGCGTGTCACCTCCTTCTTCGGCATCGCACGCACGGTGGCGTGGTCGCAGAAGAAGGTTCGGCAGCCGAACGGACGCGAGTCGTACACGAGGCACCTCCCCGCGTCGGAGAGGAGCGGACAACGACGCTCCGACGCGATCGGAAGGCTACGCGAGCTACGGGATTTAGGGATGCCACCGCGCGCGCGAATCGCACGGGCGAGCAGCGCGATTTCGACGGCGGTGGGGTAGGGCTCGCGGCCCGTGACCCCGAAACGGCAGCAGTCCGTGCTCGCGTCGCAGGTGAGGCCATCCGTGAGCGCGTCCGTTTCCGCGTAGAGCGCGCGGAGCTGCTCGAGGTGGTCCTTCTCTGCTTTCACAGGCTCTCGTTACGCCTGCTCGGGCCGGTGGTAAAGTGGAGCGATGGCTTCGACCGGCTCGCGCCCTCGTCTCCGCCCGGTGGAGTCGATCGTGGTGCCGGATCCGCGCCTCGGGAAGGTCATGATGCTCCGCGACACGCAGGGGGTCGCCGGGGGTCACGTGCTCATTCCGATGGAGCTGCTTCCCATCGTCGGGCGCTTCACGGGGCGTCATACGTGCGAGGAGATCGCCCGCACGGTGACGCGCGAGATCGGGGAGCGCGTGCCGGTCGAGGTCGTCGTGAAGGTGGCGACGGATCTCGAAGCGGCGCTGTTCGCGCACGGGCCGGCGTTCGACACGGCGCGGGCGGCGATCGAGAAGGAGTTCGCCGATGCGGACGTGCGTCCTGCTTCGCATGCGGGCGGCGCGTATCACGGCGATCCGAAGAAGCTTGCAAAGTACATCGACAAGGATTGTCTCGGCGCGGCTTCGACCGATCACGACACGGGGCGCCTCCGTGCGTTGATCGCCCCGCACATCGATCCATGGCGTGGCGCGCGCTGTTATGGCGAGGCCTACGGCATGCTCGCGCGGCACCTGCCGAAGGACGTGGAGACGTTCGTGCTGCTCGGGACGTCGCATGCGCCCATGAACGAGCCGTTTGCGCTTTGTCGCAAGTCGTTCGAGACGCCGCTCGGGCTCGTTCCGCCCGATCGCGAGGCGATCGACGCGATTGCGAAGGCAGCCGACTTCGATCCGTACGCCGATCAGTTCAATCACAAACGCGAACACTCCATCGAGTTCCAGGTCGTGTTCTTGAAGCACCTGCTCGGCGCGCGACCGTTCAAGATCGTGCCCATTTTGACGGGGCTCGGTGATCAGCAAATGAGTGGACGCAGCCCGTCGGAAACGGCAGCGGCGGCGAAGTTCCTCGACGCCGTCAAGCGCGTGTCGGAGAACGCGGTCGTCATCGCGGGCGCGGACATGGCGCACATCGGTCCGCGATTCGGCGACGAGCGGCCGCTCGATGCGGGGGAACGATCCGCGCTCGGCGACACGGATCGAACATCGCTCGATTTGGCGGCGGGCGTCGATGCGGAAGGGTTCTGGAAGCACGTGTCGGCCGATCTCGACACGCGGCGCGTGTGCGGCCTCGCGCCGATCTACTCGCTGCTGAAGGCGTTGACGCCGGGGCTCGTCGGCAAGGTTCGTCACTACGAGCAGAACGTCGACCCCGACGAAGGATCGATCGTGAGCCACGCGGCGGTGGGTTTCTACGGATGATACCCGAGAAGCCCGATGCAGCGCCGTTCGCGAGCGGCACGGCGAGCCTGCACCTTCGCTACGAAGACGTGACGCAGGACGGGCGCATGCACCTCGCGTCGATGATGCCGGGCGTCGGGCATGCGCTCTGGGCGAAGCTTCCTCGCATGGAGCGCGCGGAAGGGGTTCTGCCGATCTTGTCGCGCCTCGTCTTGCAGGGCGGCGCTGCGCCGGTCTCGGTGCACGTGCCGGTCACATACAGTGGTGAAGCGCATGTCGCGCGCGAGCTCGGTGGGGATCGGCTGTTCGTCTTGATGTGGCTCGAGGCGCGCGCGACGTTCGGTCCGCGGCCTCGGGGTGAGCCGGAGGTCGTGGGACGCGTGTTCGCGGAGCACGTCGTGACGAAGCCGTTCGCGCCGGCGGCGGAGCGTCGGGTGACGTCGCTGCCGGGGATCACGCCCGCTCTCGAGCATCGCTTCGAATCGGCAGAGTCCTTGATCGAACGCGCCGCGCTCGAGTCGCTCGGGACGATCATGTTCGGGATGATGCACACGGACTCGAATCAGCACGTGAACTCGCTCGTGTATCCGCGCGTGTTCGAGGAGCGGCTCGCGCGCGGGAATGCGATGGCGCGCGAGATCGAGATTCGGTTCCGGAAGCCGTTCTTTTCGTGCGACGTGGCCGAGATTCGTGGCTCCAAGGATGGCTTGGGGGCGTTCACGTCCCCCGGCGCGTCGAAGCCAAACTGTACGATTCGACTCGATTTCGCCTGATTTTCTGGGCGGAACGGGAGATCGGTCGTCTTCCATCGTAGGATTGCACCATGCGCCTCTCTGTTCTTTTCTTCGGACTCGCGGTGACCGCGTGCGGCACGGCGAAGGCGCCCGCGCCCGCCGTGGCGCCGGTCGCGAGCGTGAAGACGGAGAAGGTCGCGGAGCCGCCGCCGAACATGCGTCGCCCCGTCGCCGCGTACACGTTGATCGACTATGCGTGGGTCGCGCGTCATCTCGCCGTGGAGCCGGCCGCGATGGAGCGTTGGAGCGTCGCGCATCCGGATGCCGTGCGGCCCGACATGCGTCATGTGCTCGTGAAGGTGGCGCCGGACGCGACGCCCGCGCAGGAAGCGGCCGCGAAGAAGAAGGCGACGGGGATCCTCGCGCAGGCGAAGAAGGGGGCAGACTTCGCGAAGCTCGCGCGCACCTATTCCGACGACCCCGGGAGCAAAGAGGCGGGCGGGGCTTATAGCGGTGACATGGTGTCGACGTTCGTGACGGAGATTCGTGATGCGTATGCGTCGCTGTCGCCGGGCGAGGTCGACAAACAGCTCGTTCGCACGGCGTTCGGCTTCCACGTGCTGAAGAAGGACAAGCCGACTGCTGCGAACGTGGAGCTCGCGTATCGCACGCACATGACGATGGCGACGACGCGTCAGCTCGCCGACGAGCTGGCGGATCGGCTCGAGTCGCGTGCGCCGATCGGGTCGCTCGAGAAGGCGATTCGGGCGACGTTGGGCGACGCCGCGGTGGCCGATGCGCGGCAGCTGACGAAGGGCGTGGTGTCGCCGAACGACTATCGGTCGGGCAGCAAGCTGAGCGACGCATGCGCGCAGGTGCTGGACGTGCCGGAGAACGAGGTGCGCCTCGTGGCGGCGCGCACGGGCATCCTGGTGGTGCGGGGGGACGAGGGCGTCCCGGGCAAAGACACGGCAGAAATCTGCCCGCCAATCGATGTGGAGCTGGCGACGACGGAAGGCGTTGACACGTCACCGCTTCTCGCGGTACTCACACGCCCTCTTCCGCGGGAGTAACTCAGTGGTAGAGTGCCACCTTGCCAAGGTGGACGTCGAGGGTTCGAATCCCTTCTCCCGCTCCAGGCCCACAAGCCCGGGGCGGCTGTCCCGAAGAGAGGCCGGCTGAATCGAAAGGTTCAGCCGGTTTTGTTTTGTCCGGCAGCCCCGGCGCCCCATGCTGCGGCGCGTCGCCGATCGAGTGCTAGCCTTTGTCCATGACGACGGTCCTTCGCGCACGCGTCCAAAATGGCCGGATCACGGTCGACGAGCCGACGGACCTGCCGGATGGCACGGTGCTGGAGCTCGTGCCGGGCATCGAGGTCGATGACATCGGCGACGACGATCGCGCGAAGCTGCATGCTGCGATCACCCGCGGCCTCGAGCAGAGTCGTCGCGGCGATGTCCGCCCGGTCGCGGACGCACTGACGGCAATTCGGAAGCCGAAGTGACGTCGCGTCCGGTCGTCATCGCGACCGACGCCGAGGAACAGCTGGCGACAATTCGAGCTTGGTGGCTAGAGAATCGGCCGTCAGCGCCGGAGCTCTTCGATCACGAGCTCGACGCCGCCATCGCGATGATCTCCGCCGCCCCTGCTGCGTTCCCGGTCTACCGTGAGCACGACGGCGACGAAATCAGGCGAGCGCTGCTTCCACGTTCCCGCTACGCGCTCTATTTCGTCGTCGACTCATACTCGACGGTGATCGTCGCCGTCTGGCACACAGCTCGCGGAGCAAAGCCGCCAATTCCCTAGTTGGAGTGCCACCTTGCCAAGGTGGACGTCGAGGGTTCGAATCCCTTCTCCCGCTCAAAGAAAGCGCCGCAAAACAGGCCGGTTGAGGAGCCACCCTCAGCCGGTTTTTCATTCGGAGCACCACTCAGCGAGGCAGGAGCACCACCGGAAGCACCACTTGCGGTGCCCTCGCTGGCGTCGACTGGCGCTGAGACCTGCCGCTCCTGCCGTACCTGCATCAGGTCGATCACCGTGCGCGCAGTTTAGATCGACCGCACTTACCCAACCTGCCCGAGCTTCTTATGGCACTACCTTTGGTCGTTTCGAGCCTGAAGGACCTCGTCGTTGGCATCGAACGTCGCTTCGAGACCGGAGCAGTAGCCCTCGATGAACGCGCGGGCTCGCGCCCTTGACGACGAACTCGTTCGCGCCCGCGATCTTGGGCCCGCAGAGGCGTTTGATGGCGCGTTGGATGGCTCCGGATTCGCCGGCAGGTACCATGCTCCGTTGCCGACCTGGACGGAGATTAACGCGAGTACGCCGCGCGACCCGGCGACACCGCCATCGGCAGCGCGTTTCGGCGTCAGCGAGGAGACGGAATGAACATACGAACGGTTGTTCCTTCGGACTCGCGCGACTCGACCCGGATCAACCCCTGATGTCGCGCGATGGCCGCTTTGGCCAGCGCGAGGCCGAGTCCCGATCCGCCTGGCCGGGTTGTTGCCCCGCAGCGGCCCAACTCACCAAACCGTTCCCGTGCGATGCCGCAGCCCGAGTCCTGCACCGCCCACTCTTGGTCGCCGAGCGGCGTTTGATGCAGGGCGACACGTACGACTCCGCCCGCCGGGCTCGCTTGGATGGCGTTGGTGACCACGTTGAGCAGAGCCTCCGCCAGCTCCTCGACGTTACCGTGAACCTTCCCGCTCGCGCAATCGAGGCTCGACCGAGCTCTGCTCGGCAATCGGCGACGCAAGTTCGGCGACTCGTTCGAGCAAGACGTCGAGGTCGCACTCCACTCTCGGCCCGTTCTGCGGGTCGAACGCATCACAGCTGAAGGCCGAGAGACGGCGTGCGGCCGCGCTCAGCCGAAGCAACCGCCCGCGACCCTCTTCGTCGACGTGTTTGGAGAGGCACCGTGCGAGGGCGAGCACGACGGATGCGCAGTTCTTGATCGCATGCGAGCGTGCTTCCTCCGCCGTAGGGACGCGGTTCGTCTCGAGCAGAGTGACTCCAATCTCCATCCTCAGTACTTCTCCAGAGCGACGAGGCGCGCCCGAACCAGGTGGCTTGGGCGCCAGCCGTCGAATCGAGACCACAATGAATGTCGGTAACGGTCGTCAGAACCGCGAACCTTACGCGGGCCTCCCGAGCGACCCTTCGACGGGCGACGGCTCCGCGCTGCCAAAGCCGTACTCCCTCCAGCGCGAAAGGACGCGTTCTTGGATCGCCTTCGGATAGTTGTGTGCGAACGACGACCGCGACGCGGGCATCGAGTCGCCCCATTCATCCGGCGGAAGGCAGCTGTAAATCACCTTCGTGCCGCGCATGCCCGCCTTCTCCTTGTCGTTGAAGTAGGGCACGAGCGGCTGGTTGTTCTCGTCCTTCCACAGCGTTTCGCCTCGCTCCCCCGGTGCATTGCGCGTCGCGAACGCCCATACCACCTCGCGAATGTTCGTGATGTCGATGTCATCGTTCACGACGAGATACTTCGGCGTGCCGCTGCCCGCTTTGCTCGCGAAGAGCGTGTCGCCGATTCGCCTGACGAGCGCGTCGTTCGAGAGGGCCACCCGCTTCCGCCAATCGCGCGCCATCGCGATGACGAACCAGTTGTTCGCGCTCTCGAAGGGTGACCACGCCGACGCGACGGGCAGCCCAGCCTTTCGCAGCTCGTAGACGATCTCCGCAGCGTTCGGAATGCCCCACGCCGTGTGGTTCTCTTCGACCGGTTCGCCGGCCACGCTGATTGGTAGAATCGCGTTGTTTCGGAACGTGACGGCCGTGACGTTGTAGACAGGTTTCTGGAGGCCTTCGCCGCGCGTGATGTACCCGGCGTATTCGCCCATTGGGCCTTCCGCTGCGGTCTCGTGGTCGGAGAGGAAGCCCTCGATCACGATCTCGCAATGCGCGGGAGCCTCGAGCGGAACGGTCTCGCAGCGCACCACGTCGACGGGCTCGCCGAAGTACGCACCGACGTACGCAGCCTCGTCGACCCACGCGGGAAGCGGCATCCCGGAGACGTACGGCAAGAACGGCTCACCGCCGAGCGCCAAAGCGAAGGGCATCGGTTTGCCCTGCTCGCGCCACATGTTCCAGATCATCCCGAGGTGCTGGTTGGCCGCGACGATGCCTGCCATCCGCGTCTTGTCGACGATCATGGCGCGCGCGATCGACCAGTTCGTCCAGCGTCCGTCGGGCGTCCGCGCGATGAAGCTGCCAAGCGTATTGATGAAGCGGCCGCCGTCGCCGTCGTGAAGGAGCGGCGTCGGAAGCCGGAGCAGGTCGACCTCCGTGCCCAGCCATTTGTTCTCTTTGCACGGTCCCGTCGAGACGATGCGAGGAGGCACGAGCGGCCGCTCGCGCGCTTCGACGAGCGCCTGCACGAGATGTCGAGCCGTGCTCGAAGGCGGCAGCCCGAGCGCGAGCGCGACGCGCGCGAGATAGAGGTCCCGTTGCCGGCTCACGCCGCCGGAGGCACCGAGGACGCGAAAGCCTCGCTCGATCCCTTTGATGTTCTCGAAGAGCGGGGCCGGCGAACCCGTCTCGTAGCAACGACGCGTGATGGCGCCGATCTCGAGGTTCCAATCCACCTCCTCACGCACGTCCACCACCTCGCCGATCTCGCGCAGAGCCTCGATGAATTCACGTAGGCTCTTCAGTCTCTTCCGCTCCATGATCCGTGCTCCTTCCATTCGTGAAAGCCTTCTCGTGACCGTTCCCGCCCCACCGCACGGCCAGGTCACTCTCGATGTCGAATAGATCGAGCAGCCGCCCGATCGTGTGATCCACCATGTCCTCGAGCGACTTGGGCTTCGCGTAGAACGCAGGGACTGGCGGCGCGATGATCGCCCCATACTCGGCGCACGCGAGCATCGAGCGAAGATGACCCACGTGAAGCGGCGTCTCGCGCACGAGCAGGACGAGCCTTCGTCGTTCCTTCAGCACGACGTCTGCCGCGCGCGTGAGGAGAGTGCTCGTCACGCCCGACGCGATCTCGGAGAGGGTGCGAACCGAGCATGGCGCGATCATCATGCCCATCGTGCGAAAACTGCCACTCGAGATCGCCGCGCCGACGTCGGCGTGGCTGTACACATGATCGGCCAGGCCCCGCAGCTCCGCCGCTGAATAGCGCGTCTCGTACGCCCGCGTCATGTCACCCGCCCGCGAGACGACGAGATGACTCTCGATGCGCGCTTCCCGCAGCGCCTCGAGCAAGCGAACGCCGTAGATGACGCCGGTCGCTCCGCTGATTCCCACAATGAGCCTTCTGGTAGCGGTCATGACCGCTAGCTCTGGAGCAGCGTCCGCAGTTCCTTCGCCGTGAATGGCTTCCCGTATGCCGGGGTGCCTGCGTCAAAATCAGCTGCCCGGGCGAGCGGCGACACCGCGACTGCTTCGAAGCCGGCGTCCGCGACCAGCTTCGCGGCGACGTCGAGAGCGCCACGATCGTCGCTCGCGATCGGGATGGCAAGCTTCGCACCCGAGCGGTGGGCGTCCGTCTTGAGCGTCTCGGAATAGATCGTGTTGAAGCCTTTGACGACGCGCGCGGACGAGAAGTGAGAAGCAAACCAGACACCGGTGCCGTTGCCGCTCGCGACAGCCTGCTTTGCGATCTCACCGTCTCGCTGCGGATACGGGTTCGTCGTGTCGATGACGACCTTGGCGCTCAGAGGTGCGCGAACCTCGGCAGCCAGAGTCGGAACGGCATTGAGGGGCACCGCGACGATGACGGCATCTCCGTGCTTTGCAGCCTCGACTGCCGTACCGGTGCGCGCGCTCTCTCCGAGCGAGCGCACGAACGCTCCGAGACTCTCCGGATTGCGCGAAGCAAATACGACGTCGTGGCCTGCCTTGACGAGCAGTGCACCTACGGCCTGTCCGATGTTTCCGGTCCCAATGACCCCGATTTTCATGAGCCTGTCCTCCAACTTTTGTGCGTCACGCGATCTGCGCGCCGCCGTCCACGTCGATCACCGCGCCCGTGACGAAAGCGTTCGTCAGCGCAAACACGACAGCCGCTGCCGCCTCTTCGGGCCGGCCGGCGCGGCCCACCGGGACGCGCGCACTGGCGCCCTCCATGTGCTTTCGCCGCTGCTCCGCCCCCATCTTGTCGTACGCCTCCGTGTCAATCAGCCCCGGAGAGACCGTGTTCACCCGCACCGGGCTGAGCTCGAGGGCAAGCCCGCGAGCAAGCGCCTCGACGGCGGCGTTGATGGCGCCGAGCAACGCGAGCTCGCGTTGCGGGCGCCGGCTCAGCGCGCCGGAGATGAAGACGATGGACCCTTCCGGGCGGAGGTGGACGCGACGCGCGACCCGGTAAGGTCCCCAGAACTTACTGTCCATCGAGGCAAACGCTTTCGAGAGCTCGAGGTGCCTCACCGCGCCCACCGTCACGGCGCTCGCGGTGACGACGAGATGGTCGACGTCGCCGACTGCGTCGGCAAACGCATCGACGCTTACATCCGAGGTTGTATCGACGACGAGCGCGCTTGCCCGTTCGCCAAGGACCTTCGCGACGTCGCGGACCTTCGCTTCGGACCGTCCTGCGACGACAACGTGGGCTCCGAGCGCATAGCAATTGGCAGCGACGGCTCGGCCGATGCCCGACGCACCGCCGATAACCACGACCTTTTGTTGTTCCAGAAGCATGGGGGAAACACTCGTCGGCACGAACGGATCCCGCCGGCTCGGCGGGATCCGCAGCGCCGCTTCTCCTAGAGGTTCGCCCAGATGGTTTTGTACTGCGTGTAGCTCTCGAGCGTCTCGGCGCAGTTCTCGCGGCCGTAGCCCGACATCTTGTAGCCACCGAACGGGGCGTTTGGATGGTACTTGTGCCAGGTATTCAACCAGACCGTTCCGGCGTTGATGCGCTCGCCGAGACGGATGGCGCGCGCCATGTCGCCCGTCTGAATTCCCGCCGCGAGACCGTACGGACTGTCGTTTGCGAGGCGGACCGCCTCCTCCTCGCCTTCGAACGGGATCACCGGCAGCACCGGGCCGAAGATCTCCTCGCGCGCGATCTTGATGTCGTTCGTCGCGTTGGCGAAGAGCGTCGGCTCGATGAACAGCCCCTTGCCGTTGATCTTCCGAGTCCCGCCGCCGGCCACGAGCTTCGCCGTCTTCTTACCATCCTCGATGTAGCCGAGGATCTTGTCGTACTCGCCGCGGCTGACGATCGGGCCGATCATCGTCTTCGGGTCGAGCGGATCCCCAAGGACCGCCTCCTTCGCCATCTTCGTGAGCTTCTCGACGACTTGGTCGTAGACCGCGCGCTCGACCAAGAGCCTCGAGCCGGCCACGCATACTTCGCCCTTGTTCCAGAAGATGCCCCAAAACGCCGCTTGTACGGCGTGGTCGATGTTGGCGTCCGCGAAGATGATGTTCGGCGCCTTACCGCCGAGCTCCATCGTCGTGTGCTTCATCGTGTCGGCGCCGGTCTTGATGATGCCCTGTCCGACCTTGGTGGAGCCCGTGAAGGCGACCTTGTCGACCTTCGGGTGCTTGACGAGGGTGTCGCCGATCGATCCGCCCGGACCGGTGACGAGGTTGTAGACGCCTTCGGGCACACCGGCATCGAGCATGATCTGACCCAGTGCGATGGCGGAGAGCGGGGTGTCGGACGCCGGTTTGTGGACGATCGTGTTGCCCGCGGCGAACGCAGGGGCGACCTTGCTGACGCTGAGGATGAAGGGGAAGTTGAACGGGCTGATCGCAGCGACAACGCCTAGCGGCTCGCGTCGCGTGATGATCTTGAGATTCGGCTCGTAGGACTGCCGATACGCCCCGTTCATGCCGGTCATCGCGAACGCCGCGCAGAAGCGAAACATCCCCGACGCCTGCGGGACGAGAATGCGCATGAAGTCGCTGTACGGCATGCCCATGTCGACCGTCTCGCGGTAGGCGATCTCCTCGCCGCGCGCGTCGATGAGGTCGGCGATCTTCAGCAGGATCTTGGCGCGCTCTTCGACGTGCATCTTGCCCCAGGGGCCGTGCTCGAAGGCTTTCGACGCCGCCTCCACCGCCTCCTCGGCGTCGGCGGGCGACGCTTTGGCGACCGTCGTGGTGATCTCTTCTGTGGTCGGGTCGACGGTCGGCATCGTGGCGCCGTCTCGGGCGTCCTTCCACTTGCCGTTGATGAGGAGCTGTCCCTTCGGGACTTGCTTGCGGGCAATCGTCTTCGCGTCGGACATGATCATTTCCTTTCAGAGTTGTTGGACAGGGCGGCCTTCACGTCGTCGGCGAAGAGCAGCTCCCAATTGACGAACGGGCGTAGCTCGAGGAACTCGGCGTCCATCACGCCTGCCTTCATGAGCGGAAGGCCTGCCATGTCGCGGCTCGCCGCGGCGGCGTCGTCGTACTCGCCGATCACCGCGATGTGACCCGCGTGCTGCGTCATGTAGAACTCTCGGCATTGCTGGCTTCGGTAACGCGACCACGCGAAGAGCTCCTCCTTCACGAAGAGCTCGTTCGCCACGGACTCGACCGCAACTCCCTGCTTCAGCCGAAACTGGATGAGGATCTTCATGACGCGGTCAGCGACGGAGCAGACGTGCGCCGACCTGCCCGAGCTTTCGGCCGTACGCGAGGTGCACGAGCAGGAACATCGTGGGTTCCACGAAGCGCGCGGCGTAGAGCGGCCCGCAGTCGATCGGATCGACGTCGAGGGCGTCGAAGAGAGGCGCGACCTTCTGCTTCGCGCCGTCGTCGTCGCCGAAGTAGAAGAGCGTCGGCCGCTCCGAGCCAAAGTGAGTCGACGGCGAGGCGAGAACATCGGCGAAGGGCGGAAAGCCGGCGACGAACGCCGCGCCCTTTGCGAGCTTGGCGAGCTCTTCGCTGCCTGACGTCGTCGTCCCGATGCGCAGGCCCGAGTAGTCGGGCTTCAGCGGATTGACGATGCTCCAGACGACCTTGCCCTCGAGCGAGCCGGCCGCTCCGAGCGCGTCTGCGGCGCCGTCCCAGCCGGTAGCCAGGAGAACGACGTCGCCGAACGTGGCGGCATCTTTCGGCGAAGCCGCACGCGTGCCGCCGCCAATATCCCGCGCCGCCTTTTCGAGCTTCGCGCGGTCGCGCGAGAAGCTGATGACCAGTTCGTGCCCTTTGTCGACGAAGCGCTTACCAAGCGCGTTCGTCATGTTTCCAGCACCCAAGATCCCGATCTTCATCGCGTGTCTCCTCTCGCTTGTCGTGTTCGTCCGTGCCACCCGCGCCGGCCCATCCGTCGAAGCAGTTCCGTTCTTCGGCCTCGAACCTACCGGGGTGCTGCCGGTCTCTCCATCAGGTGAACGGGAGATGCGGGGGTCTCCCATTTGGGAGAGTGGGCGCAGCGGTGGGCGTGAGCGGATCGGCGTGAAGGCGGAGTTTGCCGATCGACGCGCGCTTTGGATTGGACGAATTTGCAGGGCGCGACGGAGCTCACTCGTGGTTAAAGCGACGCATGGCAGAGAGGATGGCCCCAGGTACGCGCCGAGAGATCGGCGCGTTCTTGAGGCGCCGACGCGAGAAGCTCGCCTTGTCGATCGCGGACGTGGCGGAGCGCGCGGGCATCGGCGCGTCTTGGTACGGCTGGCTCGAAGCCGGACGGAACATCGCGCTCTCTCGCATCGTCCTCGAGTGGGTATCGGGAGCACTCGACCTGAACGCGGCGGAGCGCCGGCGGCTGTTTCGTCTGGCCGAGCTCGAAGCGCAGCCTGGCCTCGCGCGCGTGCGCGCGGAGCTCGTCCCCGCAGGAGCTCGCGAGATCCTGTCTGGCGTTCCCGAGTTCCCGGCCTACATCACGGGCCGTCGCGGCGACGTGCTTGCCTGGAATGAGCCGGCGGAGGCACTCTACCAGTGCTCGACAATTCCGCCGAGTCGTCGCAATACGCTGCTCTTTCTCTTCGATCGACCTGATGTTCGCAGGCTCGTGGTGAACTGGGAGGAGCAGGCGCGGCGCGTTGTGGAAGCCTACCGCGACCGCGTTCGAACCGATCCGAACGACGAATGGCTCAACGAAGTCGCTGCACTTCTCTCGCGAGCGAGCGCCGATTTCCGGGTGCTCTGGGAACGGACCGCGGGGAAATCACCGGAGGGGCCATTCACGAAACTCCTTCACAAGAGAGGCATTGGTCGGCTTTCGTTTCGCGTCGAGGAGCTCGCCCCGAAGGAGGCACGCGACCTCACCCTGACGGTCTACGTTCCCGATGCTCGTGACGGTACGAGCAAGCGACTCGCCGCACTTCTGAAGCGCCATCGGCTGCCGGGGCACGCCCGGGAAGAGCGCGAGAAGCGTCATCGTCTTGCGCGTCGAATAAAAGAACATCTCGACCTCACATACATGGACGAGGTCCCCGCGGAGCAGCTCGCGAGCCTCTTCGGCGTGGACCGGTTCAGCCTCGCGCGAACGTTCGCCGAAGACGTCGGATTTCCGCCGCACGCGTACCGTCTGCTCGTGCGGGTCGAGCGTGCGAAGCGCTTGCTCCTCCGGGGGGAGGCCGCCGTCGAAGTTGCGGCCGCGGTCGGCTTCGTCGATCAGAGTCACTTGATTCGTCACTTTCGACGCATCGAGGGTATGACGCCGGGAGAGTTCGCTCGGAGAGCGACCCGACCCTCGAAGTGATCTCGCGCAGACCCCACAATCCGCAGAGTTCATCACTTCAAGAGACCGCGCTGAATCGCGAGACTCACGGCTTCGGTGCGGCTCATGGCGCCGAGCTTGTCCAAGATCTCGCGAAGGTGCGTCTTCACCGTGCCCAGCGAAACGGATAGAGCGTCGGCAATCTCCTTGTTACTAATTCCGCTCCTCAAGAGATCGAGGACCTCTCGCTCGCGGGGCGTGAGCTGGGGCGCCGCTGCGTACGATGCGAGCTTGAGTGCGACATGCGGCGGAACGTAACGCTCGCCGCGACTCACGACCGTGATGGCCTCGATGATCTCCTTTCGCGGCGCGGATTTCAGGATGTACCCGGCGGCACCCGCGCGGAGGCTGCGAAAGACGTCTTCTTCCCCCTCGTACATCGTCATGATGAGAATCTTGGCCGCGGGGTCCAGCGAAATGACCTCCTCGACGACCTGAAGCCCGTCGAGCTTCGGCATGCGCAGATCGAGGGTCAAGATATCGGGCCGGAGCGCGCCGTACTTGTCGATGGCGGCTCTGCCATCCGCGGCCTCCCCCGCAAGAGAAGCGCCCGGCATCGACTTGATGATGGCCTTCATCCCGAGTCGCAACGCCGTGTGGTCATCGGCGACGAGGACACGAATCCGCGGGGCGTTGGTCACGACGTAGCCGCCCCATCGGCGTGGCAGGGAACGCTCATGACAACCGCGATGCCCCGCTGCTGGTTGGCCGACACCGTCAAGGTCCCGCCGAGTGAGGCCGCGCGTGCGCGCATGCCGGCGAGCCCGAATCCCGTCCGCGACTTCGGCGCGTCTTCTTGGAAACCGACTCCGTCGTCGCACACGCTGAGGACAGCTTGCCCATCGTGGACGTCGAACTCGATGACGAGGCAGTTCGCGTTCGCGTGCCGCATGGCGTTGCTCACCGCCTCCTGGGCGACGCGAAGGACGGCGTCACGAACGTCCGGGCTCAGCGCGCACGGTTCGGTGCTCGTCCTGAACTCGCAGGTCACCGTTCCCTCGATGTTGCATCGCTCCGCGAGCTGACCGAGGGCGATCTGGAGCTCGCCGACCGCGTCGCCGATCGGCCGCAGCGCCAAGACCGACGCGCGCGCCTCCGCCAGGCCGATCCGCGCGGTCTCTTCGATGATCTCGAGCGTGCCCCGAAGCGGCGAGTGCTCGTCGAGGTCCGCGATGAGCGCCTCGCTCTGCATCGCGATCGACGTGAAGCTCTGCGCCAGGCTGTCGTGGATCTCGCCCGCCATCCGGTTTCGTTCGGCCGCGACTGCGCCCGCGGTCTCAGCGGCACGCGACGCTTGCGCGAGACGGGTGAGTTGAATGGCGAGCGCGGCCTGCGTACTCAGGGCTTGAACGAGCGCGGTTTGCTGAGCGCTCAGGCGCGGCTCGTCGGCATAGGCCAAGCTGATTTGCCCGAAGAGTCGCCCGTCGACCCGGATGGCGAACGAAAGCGAATAGCGCTTGCCGCGCGCGCGCAGAAACTCCACCGCGCCGGGCCAGAAGAGCGCGGCGTCGCGTTCGACATCGAACATCGCGAAACCCTCTGACTGGAGCAGCCGCTCGAGAAAACGTGCGTCGAGGAGCTTGACCTCGTTAGGCATCGGACCAAGCGAGGACACGACACCATCGGTGAGCACGACGCCGGCGCGAAACGCGTCCGCGTCCTCGAAGTACGGCGTGATCGCCGCCGTATCGGTGCCGAGCTGTCGCGAGATCTCAAGAAGCAAAAATCCCAGGAACGACTCGAGCTCGGGCTCTTTCGCCAACCGATCGACCGCCCTTCGCATCGCGTCGTTGGCTGTCGCGAGCTCTGCCGCGAGCGCGCGGTCGATTGCGGAGCGCTCGGAATCCTTGGCCAGCCGACTCAATTGCAGCGCCAACGCGAACTGGTTCGTGAGCGCGCGTACGAGTTGTTCGTCGGCCTCCTCCAGACGTGCTCGGTCCCGGTAGGCCAAGCCGATGACGCCGACGGGCACGCTCCCGATGCGAACCACGAAGGCGATGGCTTCTCGGCGCCCGTTCCGTCGGTGCCACTCCATCGTGCCCGGCCAGATCAGCTCCGAGTCAGCATCCGTACTCATCTTCACGAAGGCGTCGGTGGCGCAAAGCTGCGCAAACCCCGGCGTGAGGTCCGCTGGAAACGGGGCACGAAAGATGTCCGGATCGTCCTTGGGCACGCTTCGAAGCACTTCTCCGTCGGCGACACGAATCCTGACTTCGAGTGTTCGCGCGGTAGCGTCGAACTCAAGCCAATAGGCAATCGCAGCCCCTGCCGCGCGCGCGACCTCGAGGAGCATCAGCTCGGGGGCTCGTTCGACAGGGGCATTCGAGATGGTCACGAGCGCGTTCCGCAGCGCCTCGTTCGCCTTTTCGACTTCGTTCGCGCGCCGCTGCGCCGCCGCCTCGCGCTCTCTCGACATGGCGGAGGCGAGCGCCTCGTCGGAGACGCGTTGCATCTCCAGGGCCAGCGAGATTTGCGTCGTGAGCGCCTGGAGCAGCCAGACCTGTTCGCTCGACGGCCGGGTCCTCCCGCGGAGCGAGAAGCCCACGAAGCCGGTGACTCTCTCCTTGCGCTCGAGGGGGACGTAGGCGACCGCCGCCGCGCCGCCCGCTTCGTGGAGCGCGCGCGCATCGGGGTGCAACACGCTCTCGTCGGTCGTCAGGCCCCAGACGAACGCCTCGCTCGCGATGCGTCTCCAGGGAGTGACCATCGCGGGATCGTCGAGGGACCAGTCGCGTGCGAAGTGCGGGCCTTCGAGCGCCACTTCCACGCCTTCTCGCATGAAGGCGCGGTAGCGCAACAGCCGCTCGCTTGCGTCGAGCTCGACCACGAAGGAGTTCATGACACCTTGAGGCATGAGGACCTCCACCGCCGCGCGGAGGGCCTCGACCGTCACGGCGCGGGCCTCTCGCGCATCGGACAGCCGGCTCGCGCATCGTCGCATCGCACGAATGGCTAGCCCCATCAGCGCGGTACGCTCCTGCTCGGCCCTCGACGCCTCCTCGGCCCGCGCGACCTCGACGGCCCGCGCCCGGGCGGCCGTCTCCCGCTCCGCGCGCTCTCGCTCCAGCGTCGCCGTGGCGTCGCGGACGCGCTCGGAGAGCTTCGCGAACGCGAACGCGAGCCCGAGCTGCTTCGCCAAGGACTCGGCGAGGGACACCTCGAAGGCGGTGAACGGGCTCGCGGCGGACCGATAGATGCACAGCGCACCCACCCGCGCGTGATCGGCGACGATGGGCACGTTCAGCTCGAGGTCCCAACTTACGGAGCGACCAAACGCGTCGAACTGCGCGACCGACGTTCCCTTGGCGTGGTCGAGGACCACGGTCTCGAGCTGCTCTTTGCTGTCCTTCCCAAGATACGATTCCGGCACATGAAAGCCGCGCGCGAGCTCGTGGACGATGGCGTAGCGAACCGGGTCGACGACCAAGAGCTCTTCGGGGCCGTACACGCGCCCCTCGATGAGCCAGTAGCGACCGTAGACGGTGCCGTCGGGCGTCACTTCGAAGAATGCAGAGCTCTTCGCCGAGAAGTTCGACCCCACGAGCTGTAGAACGGTGGGGATCACCTCCGCGGGTGTGCTCGACCGCGCGAGCGCATCGATCGAGGCCTGGAGGGTCGCGTTGATCTTCGAGCGGCCCGCGACAACTTGGTCGGCGGGGCGCGGGGCGCCGGCTCCACCTCCGTCGTTCATCGAACGCCGACGCTTCGTCGCCACTCGCTTTGGTTACCACGCAACGCAACGTCGAGCCGCGCCGAAGAGGCCGCCTCTCCCAAACGGGGTAGACCGTCCCGACCGCCCCGAACGCCTCGTATCGTGCCGAAGCTGCCCGGGAGCGCGCCGCGCACATGCGCCTCGGCGTCGTCTCGGCTTTCGGACCAACGCGAACAGCGCGGGAGGGCAGCTTCCAGCGAGCGGCGCGAGTCGCGGGGGTATCGACGTCGACGATCGCGCGACGAGTTTCGGCGCTCGAAAGGTCGCTCGGCGTGCAACTCGTGCGGCGTGGTCCTGATGGCGCGTCCATCGAGCCAGCCGCAAGCCGCCTCGTCGAGCTCGGCGCACGTATGGAGGCCGAGCTCGCAATCGCGACGCGCGACGCGCGCGCGGAGCGTCAGCAACACGCGGGCGTGGTGCGCGTGTCCACTGGCGAAGGGTTCATCGGAACCGTGACGCGTGTGGCGAGTCTCTTTCGAGCGGAGCACCCGGAGACGTCCTTCGAGCTCGTCTCGGACGCGCGCATGGTGGATCTCGCCAAGCGCGAAGCGGACCTCGGGCTTCGAGTGGCGAAGACGGTCTCGGCGCCGGTCGTCTCCCGTAAGCTAGGCGAGCTCCGCCTCGCGCTCTACGCGAGCGAGGCATACCTCGTCCGCGCGGGCGTGCCCTCCCTTGACCGGCTCCGCGAGCACGCGTTCGTCGGCTTCGAGGGAGTGCTCGAGAACCAGCCCGAGCTCCGATGGCTGAGGGCGCGCGGCGCCGAGCGTTTCGTCATGAAGGTCTCCACGACGGACGCGCTCGTCGAAGCCACCGCACAAGGACAGGGCATCGCGGCGCTCCCGGCGCTTCTCGCGGACCGCGAGCGACGACTTGTGCCGGTCGCGTCATCCGAGCTTCCGCCGACAAAACCTGTCTACCTCGCGTTCCACCGCGAGATGCTCGGGGTCCCCCGAGTCAAAGCGTTCGCGAATCGCCTCGCAAGTGAAATCGGCGCGTTGCTCGCGGCCGACGCCGCCCCCTTGAAGCGCCGTCGGCGCTTGCCGACTTCCTTGCAAGAGCCCGCCGCCGGGGTCGTTCGCCGCGTCCGATAAAGCATCGCCGGGGCGATTACCGGCAACGGCGTGCCGTGGGCGCTAGGAGACGAGCGCGTCGCCGCTGCGACGAAGGCGATTCCGCAGCGCACAGCGCCCGGCACTGCGTTTCGATCGCCGATGGCTCGGGATGCCGATGATGTTAACGATCCGACGCCCGTAATTTGCAGAGCAGCTCGCCGGCCGTCGAAGTCCGCAATCCTGATGGGTTCGCCCGCGCTGGCTCAGTCGACGATGAGCACGATCTTCCCTACGACGGCGCCCCGCTCGAGTCGCTCATGAGCCTCGCTGGCCTTCGCGAGCGGCAACTGCAAGCCGACCACGGGCGCGATCGCTCGCTTCTCGAGTAGAGCAATCTGATCGACGACCAAAGCCCGCACCCGCTCGGGCTCGCGGCGAAAGATGCGGTCGATGGCGAAGAGCGAGGTTCGTTTCCCGGCCCCGAAAACCGAAAGCCACGCAAACGTGAGGAGGCCGCGAATAAGTCGGAGCCTCGCCGCCAGCGAGGCCTCCGCTGCCGCCGACAAGCCGAACACCACGAGCGCACCCCTTCGCGCTAACAGACGATGAGACTGACCGAGAGCGCTCGCATTACCGTCGAAAACGGCCGCGAAACCTCCTGGCGCCCGCGCCCGCGCTCGGCGCTCGAAGTCTGGCGCCTTTCGGTCAATGACGTTTGCGTCGACATACTCGCCACCGCCTAGGCGCGTGCCCACCACGGCGAGCCCGCGCAGACGCGCCAGGTCGGCGAGCGCCGTTCCAACGCCACCTCGTACGCCGTGCACCAGCACCGTGTCTCCCGCTTGAACCTTCGCGAGATCGAGCATCGCCGCGGCGGTCGCATAGTTCAGGATCACGGCGCTCGCCGCAGTGTCGTCAACGCCGCCCGGCAACTCTATGAGCGCATCCGCCGGTACCACCGCGTGCTCCGCGTAACCGCCGTACTCGACGAACGCTGCGACACGCGTACCGACCCGGACGTGATGACGATTCGCGTCGGCGACGGTCCCCACGACATCGTACCCAGGCACCGCAGGCTTCGGGACGTCACGAAAGACGTGACGTCGAAGCATCACGTCGCCGAAAGAGACCCCTGCTCGCGTCACACGCACGAGGACCTCGTGCGGGCGCAGCGGCGGTATGGCCCAAGGCTTGAGGACAAGGACCTCCGGCCCACCGGCGCGGACGATCTCGATCCGTCGACTCTCTATGACTCGACTGTGACGTCCTCGAGCTTTGCGGGAAAGCGCTATTTATGCACAATCGCTTTGCATGCACGCAAAGCCGGACCTCGATTTCACCGATTTGCAGCTGCTCGCGGAGATCGCGCAAGCGGGAACGCTGCTTGCGGTTGCACGGCGGCGTGGCGTCGCCGTTTCCACGCTCAGCAGGCGGATGACCCGTCTCGAGTCGACGCTCGGCGGGAAGTTGCTCGACCGTGGCCCACGCGGCATTGCTATTCACGAGTCGGCGCAGAGGCTCGTCGAACTCGCGCGCGATTTCGAGATTGCGGTTGCCGCGGCGGTGCGCTCAATGCCGGCCCGCGGCGCGTCGCTTCACGGGACGGTCCGGCTCTCCTGCGGAGATGGGTTTGCGCCGCTCGTCGCGGCGGCCGTGGCAGACTTTCAGGTCGTGCACCCGGACGTGCGCTTCGAGCTGGCGCTTGAAGACCGGCTCGTGGATCTTCCGCGTCGTGAGGCCGACCTCGCGATTCGTACGCTTCACCGCGGCGAGCCTTCGCTCATATACCGTCCACTCCGGAGTCTTGCGTACGGCCTTTTCGGCGCGCCCTCGCCTTCTTGCGCGAATCCGAGCGCCAAGGACCGAAAGCGCACTCGCAAAAATGCCGGTGGTCGGACTCACCTCGCCGCTAGACCGAGTCGCGCCGCAGGCGTGGCTGCTTGCTTGTCTCAACAGTAAGCCCGTTCTCCGCGCCAGCACATTTGCCGGGCAACTCGCTGCGGTGCACGCCGGGGTGGGACTCGCGGCGTTGCCGGTCCTGGCGTCCGCGGGTCTAGAGCGCATGCTCCCGCGTGCACGCATTCCGGAGCTCCCCGTTTGGCTCGTCACGCGCGCAACGTCGCGGACCGAGCGCCACGTGGAGGCGTTCGTACGGACGCTGTTGGCGCGCTTTCCGAACCGGACTCAACCCGCTTGAGCGTGCTCACGTCGCGTCCATACACGGTCGACGCCGGTGCAAGCTTGAGGTGCAAGGCACGCCTGACCCGCAAGTGACACGGCTGAGTCCGAGCAGAACGCGCGTAAGTCACGGCCCCCGGAGAAACGGCCGCCAAACGCTTGCGAACGATCACGCGCAGCCTTCCCACTCACACCGGTCTTGAAAGCTCACGTCCCGGTCTCCTCCAGGGGCGTCGCGCTGGCAGGCGCAATCGCGACGGCGCCCCGCGCTCTCGCGAGGTGGTTCGGCATCAGGTGCGCGTAGATCTTCGTCGTGCGTGTCGACGAGTGCCCGAGGACCTCCGCGAGTAGGAAGAGATCGGGGACACGTTGGACAAGGCAAACGTCGAGAACATGGACCGATCCTGCATCGGGCGGTCGGTCGTGCCTGACTCCTGATAGTGGGGCGGGGTATCGCCCGGTGATGTACTGCGCGCCCCCGGCTTGCAGCAGGACTCTCCCCGCTCCCTGCCTGGGTGTCGGACTGGAACGTCTCGTTCGCAGCTCTCAGGTGAAGCAATTGATGGGGAAGAAGCCGCCGATGGTCAGCAGACTGCCCGAGGAACCCTGGACGCACCTCAGACGCCCATCGTGTGCAATCCCGAGACGCCGCGCGGTTTAGGGCGCCTAGCTAGGCTTCGAGGAGGCAGTCGCGAACGCCTGGCGGCGCAAATCCGAGGTGCTATTTCAGCGCGTCGGCAACGCCGACCGTGTCCCATCGTTCGTATCCGTTCGACGAAACGCGTATGCGAATCGCGGGCGATCGCGTGAGCGGGCGATTCGATGCCGTCAGCCGCGCGCGTCGAGCGTGAGGCGGCGAATCGGATCAGCGTCGAGCAGGCGACGCACGTCTTCGCGCTCGGCGGTTCGCTTCCACTTGAGCGGCGCGAGATCGAGGAGCGCGTGCGCGGGCCAGCGCGGCAAGAGCGAGAAAACGTCGCGCAGGTACGACCATGGCTCGACGTCGCAGAGCTGCGCGCTCGCGAGGAGCGAGGTGAAGGTCGCGTTCACGGTGCCGCCGTCGTCGCTGCCGACGAAGAGCCAGTTCTTTCGGCCAACGGCTTCGCGACGAAGTGCGAGCTCGCTCGAGTTGTTGTGGATCGGCAGACGGCCGTCTTCGAGGAACTGCGAGAGCCCGACGCGTTGATTGCGCGCGTAGCGGATGCCTGCGGAGATGGGTGTGTCGTCGAGGACAGACGATGCTTCGGCATCGCACCAAGAGAAAAAGGCGTCGACGATGTATCGCGAACGCTTCTCTCGAATTCTCTCTTTCTTCCGTCTCGGTGAGTCCGCGAGCGATCGCTCGATGCGGAAGAGAGATCCGATGAAACCGAGAGCGACCTTCGCTCTGTGTGGATCCGATTCGAGCGCCTTGAAGAAGTAGCGCCGAACATGCGCCCAGCAATTCACTTCGACGACGTCGCCTCTTCGGTAAAGATGGTCATAGACGGCGTGAGCGTCGGCAACGAGACAACCCTGATAGTCCGAGAGGACGTCGTCGACAGCCGCGCTCGTGTGGTCACGCGTGTACTCGAAGAGGACGTGGCGGCCGGGCGCGACGAGAACCCAGAAGTGACCGAGCCGGCAACGCTCCTTGTGCTGCACGAGAACGCCCGTCGCGTCGATGCAGAGATACGGCTGCTTCAACGCGTCGTCGCGCATCGCGGAGACGAGCGGCTTCACGAGATCGGCGAGCGTCGAATGCCAGCCGCACATCGTCGATCGCGCGAGCTCGACGCCATCGCGCGCGTACATCCCTTCGAGGCGATGAAGCGGCATGTGATCTTGCCATCGCTTCACGATCGTGTCGGCGAGCATGCCGGGCCCGGCGAGCCCGCGAGGAATTGGCAGCAGCGTCGGATCGGCGATCAAGACTTGCGTCTCTGCATCGCGCTCGCGATCTCTGCGAACGAACTTC